>JAJTUV010003044.1:0-77749 GCA_021653895.1 Mastomys natalensis
TGTGATGAAGTGGATCTTTGTCTTACTCTTACTAATCACATTTTTCCCTTCATTTTCTAAGACAGTGTCTAGGCATGTAACTCAAGCTAGTCTGTATCTTATGGACCTCTGTGTGGCCTGACACCCACAGCAACCCGTCTTCCATGGTATCCCAGGTACATGAATTACAAATGTCAATTCTCAGACCCCGTTTAACCCACATCTTTAACAAAGAACATCAAGATCCAAAAAGAGTTTTGCAAACTGTCCTTGCCATTATTCTCCTTACCCGAATAAATAAACCTCAATCCCTCATTGCCACATCAGTACATCATTATATAAGTATTGACTAACAAGTAAGATCAGATAGCTACTATTGCTATCACAAAAGGCATCACATTCTCACAGTGGGATGGTTAGTAAACCACTTCTTTTTTTTCCTTTTTTTTCTTTTTTCACTGGATATTTTATTTGTTTACATTTCAGATGTCATTCACTTTCCCCATTTGACCTCCCTAGAACCTCCCTATTCCATTCCCCCTACTCTTTTTTGCTTTTATAACATTTTAATTAAATGCAAGTATTTAGGTCAATTCTAGGTTGAGGGACTAGCAATATAATAGATGCAAATAGTCAAGGAACAAGCAAGACAATAAATGCAAATAGTCAAAGAATAAGCAAGGCAATAAACAATATTCCATGAACACTCCCATGACTGCTGTTTCTAAAGGCTTATCAGGATGTCCAAAATATCTGAGCCAACTTCCCTGTCTTAGCCCAAAGTTATTTTCATGTCTGAAGCCTACTTTCTTGTTCTAGCCCAAAATTTGGGAAATGTAGATAAATGTAGGTAAATAAAGTATCCAATTAAAAAAAAAGCAAACAAAAAGAAAAGAAAAAGTCTTGGCTCTTTCTTACTACTTGATCAAGATAAAGCAGTTTGCCTTTCCATCTTCCTTCCAGACGGAAGACTTTTATGCTATCCCTCAGCTGCCTTCTACTTTGTCATATTTGTGAAGAACTTCCTGTCTTCTGGGATTTTTCTTTCCCCAAATCTCCAAGCTCTACTTATGCCTAGCAAATATTTTCTTAGTGCCCTGTAAAATTTCTCATTGTTAAGCATACATTTTAAGTCTTTACTTGGGGACAAGAGCCATTCTTGTCACCAGAGCCTAGAAAACTCCCAGAAATCACCTTTGAAAATAACTATCCTGTTACCAAGTGGGATAAAGCTGCAGAAAAAAAATAATCTTTTAGTTAATGTTTCTCTTCGTTTAGTCTGTTATGCATTTCCATTGCTTTTCTATAACTGTCTCCTTTTTTCCACATGACGATATAAGTACTTTATTTTGGTTACTCTCTAGTCTGAGAGCTTCCATATGATTTAAAAATCTGTAGGTTTTTCTTCCAATAATGTCTATTATTTCAATATGATTTTCAAATGAAGGCAGAGACCTCAAGAAAGTCAAATTGTCTCTACTTATTCATCCATAATCAATATATTTGTACTGCCATACACATCCTTAAACAGTAAATCTCATCACAATAAGCAATACAAGCCTGTCACACAAGGTCACTGGAACCAGTAATATGCTAAGAAAACTAGACACTCCTCTGTGGCAATATGCTAATATTATGCATAGCTAGATCATGATGTGAACACAAGCTTCAAAAATTTTAGTTGTTTGGATTGTGGGTTGGCTCAGTAGCAGAGTACTCGCCTAACAAGTGTTAGGCGGAGTTAAATCGGATGTTGAGCCGATTACTCTACATTGTCTGGAATAAATAAATGCCAATGTGTCTCACATGTCTCATTTGGTCGATACATATGATTTGAGACCCTTCAACAAATTCATATATTTATAACAACAACAGTTACTATTTCAGGAAGAGGTACTTCAGAATAGCGGACACCACAGCACTTGTAAAAGGTAAGCACCTAAGCTCAGCCTCAGCATCTCCACAGAATCAAAACTGAAGACATATGCAGAGCGGCTTTTGATTTCTGGTTCTTGAACATTAAGCAAATTGCCCAGTTGTGAACTCATACTAATGGCTTTACATGAATTTTTAGTGTCACTGTCAGACATTTGGCTTATGACAGATTATAAATCACCATGCTAACTCAATGGTGAAGCCATGTCTATATTAAGTTAATGAGTCACATGACACATTGTGGATGATGAGTGAGACTCATCATGGCAAATTATGACTCTACAAATGATTGGAAGATGTGCACATATCTGGATTCAAACCTGGCTTACTAGCATAAATTAGCCCATGGCTGATTAGTTAATCTCAAATCTCAGAGGCAATTCTTGTAAATGGAAAACAAACCATACAGAAAACAAATTTTGATCACCAACATAAATGGAATTTATATATGGTGAAACAAGTTCTGTGTTATGATCATGTCACTAGTTTAAAATTCATTATATCTAAAGTCACTAGTTTAGATATTAGACATGCATTTAGCATTAAGTCATGCAAAAGAGTCTGAAGTAAATTGAATGAGTTATTTAATGGCAAGAAGAAAAACTGGTTAAGGAAAAATTATTCATTACTTAATTTAATTCAGATTCTCAGTGGCAGTGGCATTTTATAATATAAAGTTATGTTACATTGTATTACAAAATTGTTTCAATTTTATTTTAATAACACTTTAAAATCATGAAAGTGCTCATTAACTTCATAATTATCAAAGAGGTAGATCAAATCACAGTGGATATTTTAAAATAGCCTACAATTCAAGATGTTTCTAATTTTGCAGTGAACATTCCTGAGAATATTATACAAACCAAGTCATGACAACCTATTATAATGACATTTCTTAAGATCGTTTTCACCAACTTCGAAGCAAGTACTATCATGCCAACTCATAGAAACTGGTTCTTAAAGCCTTATCTTGCCAGAAATTTCATCACTAATATGTGAGACCACTAACATCAATGATTGGTTTTTAACTCCCAAAGAAGTGATTTTTGTCTCTATGTTAATGTTTTGCTAACTAGCCTTCCATTTTAGTAATTTTTTATATTAACACACTATTAGACAGAATATACAGAAATCAAAAAGTATACATGCTCTACTGTTTCTTATTTTAGTTTATGTACTATGAAGGTGTATGCCTTCATCTGTGTTCACTGTTTTGAGTAATCCTGAGATCATTGTTTGTCCCATTATACACATAATCTTCTCATATATCGAAGAATTTCTGGTACATCTGACGTAGAAAATACTTAAAACAAAGTCTGATATGGAATAAACATTTATAGATAGGTGATTATTGTTGTTGTTGGCTGGCAATTGCTGCTACTATCCACTCCAATTATCTTCAAGAAAACATTGTTTAAAAAATAATTGATGATAAAATATTATTAACATACTATATTAGTTAATTTTCTCATTGCTGAGACAAAATGATTCCAGAAGCAAATTAAAAACTATCTATTTTAGTTCACTGTTTTTCTTTGTTTGTTTTTCTTTTTCTTTATTGGTTGTTTTATTTGCATTTCAAATATTGACCCTCTTCCCTGTTCCCCTCAGCAAAGCTCCTATCCCATCCTCCATCCCTTTTGCCTCTATGAGGGTGCTTCCTCCCATTTCTGCCTCACTGCTCTAGCATCCCCTTACACTGAGGTATCAAGCCTCCACAGGATCAAGGGCCTCTGCCTCCCATCCTATTGATAAAGGAATCCTCTGCTACATATGTAGCTGGAGCCATGAGTCCCTGCGTATGTACTCTTTGGTTGGTGGTTTAGTCCCTGGGAATTCTGGGGCAGTCCACTTAGTTTATATTATTTTTCTTCCTATGGGGTTGCAATCTCCTTCAGCTCCTTCAATCCTTCCCCGAGCTCTTCCATTGGGGTCTCCAGGCTCAGTCTGATGGTTGTCTGTGAGTATGCTCCTCTCTATTAGTCAGGTGCTTGGCAGAGCCTCTCAGGGGACAGCTATACCAGGCTCCTGTCAGCAAACACTTCTTGACATCAGCAATAGTTTCTGGGTTTGGTGTCTGTTCTCTGCTCCATTTTTTGTCTCTACATTTCTTTCAGATATTAACAACTCTGGGTTAAAATTTTTGAGATGAGTGGGTGCCACTATCCCTCAACTGGGGGCCATGCCTGTCTACTGGAGATGGTCTCTACAGCTTCTGTTTCTCCTTTGTTGAGTATTTTGGCTAATGTCATCCCTGTTGGGTTCTGGAAACTTCTTGCTTTCCTGGCATCTGGGACTTTCTTGTGGTTACCTCCAGTTCCTTGTCCCCTACTGCTTCATATTTCGGTTCAGTTTCCTGACCCTCTGTGCTGAGAAAAGCATCTTAGAGATAATGAAAACCCATAACTGGCAGTGGGAACCAGAGCATGCTTGCTTACATCTTGATAGTCCAGGAAGCACTGAACTCAGAGAGAAAGTAATGATATGGCCCAGCTCCCCAATGACCGACTTCCCCTTACTTTATTTCCCCAAATAGCCCTACCGTATAGGGACCCAGGACTCAAATATAGATTTATGTGGAAGGTATTTCACACTAAGAAAATAGTAGAGCATTTAATTTACCTTATAATATTTGCAAATATAATAGTCAAATCTATGGCTCTATAATTATTCCTCATTATCTTGAGTATTGCAAATGCCATTTGTGCTTATATTAGAACTAAGCTAATGTAGCTGTTTTATCTTAATCTATATCAAGAGTATTATACTGTTTTTAAAGATTACCTTAATTTATGACATATCTACTCATGAACAATAGGTTGGTACTTACATAAGATTGTTTTCTAGGTGTAAATCAGCCTTGATTACCCATATATTTGTATCAGAATAAACTAAAGAATCTATTCCAGAAATACTCTCACCTTCCACCTTCTCACTGAAAATCATAAACTTAAATGTGAGTACAAGTGAAGTCCTTGGCTCAGGTCCTCACTGGGACAGCAGGAGCTCACAAACCACTTTGGTTTTATGTTTTTCTTTCTAGAATTGAAACGTCTGGAGTAAGAATTTTCGTTGTTATTTCTGATGTCCCATGAAGTACTCTTTTATATAGTGGAAAGGGTATTATCCACAGGAGACTAATATAACATCAAATGAAGAATAGCATATTTATTTTCACACAGAAACCTAAGATTTATTATTTGTGAAAAGGAATGATTGATTAAGATGAGGAAGAAACAATTAACATATGATGTATATGAATACACATTTTAAAAAATATATATTTATATTTGTAAAATATTAACATTTTTAAGTATATTTTATTTTTTGTGATTATAATAACATCATTTTCCCCATTCCACATTCCTCCTTCTAGATGCTTCCATGTAATCCCACTTTTGCTGTCCTTCAAATTCTTTGCCTCTATTTCATTTCTGTTATATACATATGTACATGAAATATATTATTAAATATATGAATACAATCTGCTCGGTGTGGATAATGATACACTCAAACATACATCTTTCTCTTTCGTCATATATTTTATTTTCAAAAATGATCATTTCATAGTTTATAAACACTTGTACTCTTCCCTGGGGAAGAAAACTTCTTCCAACTCGTAGCTTTCCTTAGTCCTATAGTTCTTTGTCTAGGCTGAGGCCTTGTGAGCTCTGTGAGGTTTTCCCTTCCATTTTAGCATGCCTTCTGATTTGCAACCACAGTACACACAAAGTGATGGTTGATAAAATATAATTTCTTTGACAGATGAACTTTCCTAGTCATTTAACATATTGAATCAGTTCTAAAAAATGTTAGCAATAACATTTTTGTGTGTGAAATAAACAAAATTTTGAAGTATGATATTAATGCCCTTGAGATCCCCAATTAGCTCAGCAAGTAAAACATGAGATATGTTGTACAAGAAGATTCTTTCTCCATCAGAGGTATACATACCTTAATATTTGTATTAAATATTGGAGTAATTCAGTTATGTAGATGTATTTTAAAATACATTTATTTATCTACATTACTCAACAAAAATTATTAAATTATCAGCATACTATAGAATCAGCAACTTATGAAACCTCCTACTGATCAAGCAAGATTTACTGGGTTTAATATTCTTCATCCTTGCCTAAAAACAGTTTCATTATTTTCTTATTCTTATCCAAAGGCAATAGGCCAGCTCTTCATGAGAGAGTGTTCCCTCTCTGCTCAGAAAATCAATGAACAGAACCATGTTGTGTATAGAATCCTGGCCCTGTTCCAAAGATCACTGAAAGCAAACTGAATGTGTTCCTATTCCATAGACCACAGTGCAAGCAGGCAAGAGTCTCCTGTGTGTACGTTTACTAAGTTTCCATGATGACCCTTCCTATACACATTTTACACTAAGGAGTAGCTATTGCTCATTTCTTTAGACTCAAGATGAGTCAACACTATTCCCTTTAACTAGTTCATCCTGTTGTGACTAGTTCCCTTCAAGTGATTAGTACTGTGCTTATATCATAAATGGTCACAGAAGATAGACAATTAAATTGATATTCTATAATGAATAGCTCATTTGAGGATTGCATGGATGTATCTGTTGCAGTCAAAATGCCACAGTTACACAGACACAGGCAGATCAGAATTTCCTACAACCAACATGTTCACCAAGTTCAGTTTTGCATTTAGATATGTAGTAAAGATTGTACAGTCCTCTGTTCATTTAAATAAATTTGTGTAGGTCTGCAGATACAAAATGAAAGAAACGTCACAAAAAATGTATTTTTAAAATTGAAATTTTTGATTGAGTCCCTAACTTGTTTATATTTAATGTAAGGTTGGAAAAGTCATGGATTTTTTTAACCTTAAAATTAAACAATCAGAAGCAATTCTGGGTTAGTATTTTTGAGATAGGTGGGCTGCCCCATCCCTCAACCAGGGGTCATACTTAACCTCTGGATATGGCTCTACAGGTTTTCTCTCCTCTTTGTTGGGTATTATCACTTGTACAATAAGTCACCTAATGTCAAGTGGAATTAATTTACAAAATTGTAATTGTTGAGTCCCCAAAGCTGTTATCAAATAAAAGCAATTCCATCCAGACTGAAATAGCCCTCATATCCTATTTATCAATAATTCACTTAGTGAATATTTATGGATTTCAGTTGATGTCATTCAATGTACACAAGCATTAAAAAGGATTACTCCTCAACACTTAGAAACAGTCATGGTGCATTCAGTTCTCCACCAGTTTTAATTAGAGAAAATATTAGGGCTAAGAAGATAGCTCAGTAGAAAAGTGCTTACCACACAAGCATAAGAATCCAAGATGATTCCCTAAGATCATTGATAAAAATCCCAACACAGTGACATGGATCAATAATCCTAGATCTGGGAAAAGAGAAACAGGATGATGTAAATGGAACTTTTGTTCTTTTTACCTTTACATGAATAAATTCAAAAATTCAAATAAAATAAAAACAACAGCAATAAACATGACCCAGATTTTCTGAGGCAAAATCATGTAAAATTTTAGATTATTAAACTCTAGACAATGAAAGGAGTTTACAATGAAATAAAGCCTGGAGGGGTAACACATGATTTTAATCCCAGCACTTTCAGGTTTGAGGCTGAACGATAATGATAACTTTGGTGCTAGCCTGGGCTACATGCTAACAACTTATGTAGGCAAAATATCATTTAATCAACAGAGTTCAAAGGAATGAGCTGCCTATCTTTTATGATTTTAGGTCCAATGCATACAGCAAGTTCATCGCTTTAATAGGCAGTTAAAATGAAGTAGGAATATGCCTAGTTTATTTGCTAAGAGCACCAGATTCTAGGAAACCTTAGAAAACCAGATTTAATCTTAGAAGTTGGGGTAGTGAAGGAGAACACCAAATTATTTTTTTAACTTTTTCTAAGAGACTTACATAAGACATGAATAAACATTAAGAAGCTGGATAAAAGCTGGGCAAAAGATAGAATTAATACATATTGAAATCCCAACTAGGAGAGTTTCAAAATTAAGATAAATGTTGCATGGGCTTTGAACAAATAAAACACAAATTCACTAGAGGAAAACGACGCAAATGCATCAGTAATATAATATTTAAAACACTACTACATAATCCAAGACAAGTTAGAATATTAAGAACTTAAAAATATGACATATTGGAAGGAGAAAATGATAAAAAGACATTATTTGTTATGACTAACAGGACAGAATTTTTATACTAGCATTTTAAGATAGGATTTTAGTGTATATAATGATGAAGGGATAAACTCCACTTGTATGAATAAAAATATGATGGTCAAAACAGAAATAAAAAGTGAAAGAACTAAGTTCACAATTTAGAAATTAAAAAAAGTCCAGATCTAACATGTAAAGGAACCATAGGTCTTAATAATATACTAAATATTTTCAAAGAGTTACAAGAGTAAAATAATTTAATCTCAGGAAGAAATGAAAGTAAGCAGAGCTTTAGTAGTAGTTTGAAAACAGATAAATGGCTTTGAATCTATGACTGAAATTTTAAGACAGTAGATAATTTACTGGAAAATAGTCAAAAGAGCATGAGCCTAGTATTTTTATTTTTCAAAATATGAGTTACATATTCAATATACTCATCATATTTTTGAACTCTGAATTTCACTTATACTGATACAATTTGACTCCATGCCACCTGAAAAATATAGAATATCTTATATTAAAACTAACCATGGGAAAATATCAAGTATATTTGATAAAATAAAATATTAGAAATTTAAACAACACCAGTGAGTTAAAGACATGAAAGTTAAGACTAAATATCAAGGTCGTGATGTAAAATGGACATGAATTCAGTGACAATTTGAATTTAATATTACTATATCAGTCACATTAAAAGATTAACAATATCACAATGAACTTTTCAATTCGTTGAACTATGTTCAGGAGATAGTCCACTATGTAAGTATACATCTTGAATTTAAATGGGCAAAATATTCATCAAAGAGGTATGGTATTTGAAGGGCTAAACTGGCTAGATACACTAAAACCAGGAAGGAGCAAAATAATAATGAAACCAACAAAAAATTATTGGAATTGTGGGTGCTTAATTTTGAAGTTACTTATTTAGAATTGTATCAATCATATAAGTATATGCCAGGAATCATGAGGTATTAAACTATTATAGAAAAGAAACAAACAATTTCTTCAAGTACACATGAAAAGATTATTGATTCTGTTCTTTTTTTTTAATTTTATTTTTTTGCTTATTCACTTTATAACCCGTCCCAGTCACCCCCTCCCACAATCCTTCCCATCTCTTGTTTTCTGAGTACCCCTCCTCCTGTATCCCCCACCCTGCCACTTTAAGTCTCTGAGAGGCTAGGTGCTTCCTCTCCCATTGAGGCCAGATGAGGCACCCAGCTAGAAGACCATACTCCATATACAGGCTGCATGTTTTGGGATAGCCCCCACTCCAGATGTTTGAGACCTGCATGAAAACCAAGCTGCACATTTACAACATATGTGCAGGGAGGCCTAGGTCCAGCCCATGGAGGTAGATCTGTGTAGACTAGTTATGCTCCATGGTTGGTGATTCAGTCTCTGAGAGCTCCAAGGGTTCAGGTTGGTTTACTCTGTTGATCTTCCTGTGCAGTTCCTATCTCCTTAGGGCCCACAATCCTTCCGCCTATTCTTCTATAAGAGTCTAACAAGTTTTGTGACTAAAACATTAATAATTGCACAGATAATCCAAACATTACCCAGCTTGTATAAACACATGTGTGTATACATACATACATTATATGTACACATATATGTACATACATATTTTACTTCCATAATTAATTCATGTCCAATAACATATAAACATAAAATAATTAGCTCCATAAATTACATGGAATGTACTTTCTATATTTCAAATATAACATTGTATGGAAACATACTTAACATTTGTGCAAAGTAGTTCATATTAATCAAAGAAAATTGTCAACAATGTAAAATTTGTTATTAAATAGTTGATAAAATACAAAAAGTATAGTTTGGTAGGTTGCAGCTAAAATTGTGTTCAGAAGGAAATGCATAGCTTTAATTTAAAATCAATATTCCAAGAGCAAAGCTTTATTAAAGAAATTAAGTTTATAAGCTTATGAAACACAAGTTCAGGTTAGGCATATCAACTTGCATTCTGCTGAAGACTGAGAAAAATATTTATCTGTCCTAGATATCCATTGACATACTGAAGGCAGAGAGAAAATAGAATCAGTCTTATTGTTAAGACTATTCTGAGGACAGTATAAGTGATGTATTCATGATTGAAAAGTCACTGTTATATTCCAGAGACATAAAGGAATGAATCACACTGAATTACACATGCAGCAGACATGTGGAGTATAGATCTTTTTTGACTAATGTCCTGTGAGGAAAAGCATATCAACCCTTTTGGCTTTGTTTTAAAAGAAATGTGGAGACACCCATAGCAGCCTCAGATAATGAAACTTAGTGAAACTGGACACCTATTTGCAAAGCTTTTTCCTTTCTCATGTTCAAAAATAATTATCAGTATCCTATTACTGATAGCTCTCAGCACATTTGGGTCCTGTCCATTTCTGTACTACAATGATTGTCCCTGTGAAAACATCACAATGGTAGCAGTTCCTTGGTTCAAATCTTTTCAAACATTAAAATTGTCTATGAGGAAAAGATAACACACACATGTATCGCTATAACACAGAAAACGTAGTCTTGTTCAGGACACTTAATCAGTTTAAGAAAACATTATAAGAGAATGTTAATTAAATAAAAGGACCAAAATAAATATTGAATGTAATTCATGTAAATAGAGTCATGAATCTCAATGTGATACTTTTCTGTTATTTAAATATTTGTTATAAAATATGTCATAATGTTAATTTCTCTGATATATATGTATATTAGAAATACACTACAGGGAGAGACTAATGTAGAATATAAACTTACTGAAATTAGTATCACTTGTCAAGAATGTACATGAAGTTACTATGGATCTATTTATTGCAGTTTATTTTATTTAAGTTTACAAAGCTTGATTTATAATTGATCCCCCTGTAAATATATGCTACTTATATTAGTCATATAAAACAATTAATCTTAAACCATTAATACAAACATTTAAAGATTATGGTGTGTGAAACGTAGAAATAGTTAACTAAAGTTATTTAACTTAATTATTTAAAAGTCCATATATACCCAAACATGGTACTCAATTTGATGTCTACATACTAAAATGCCTTAAAAGCTGTGTCACAATTGTTGAAGCAGATGGCCAATACTGGAAAGGCTGTAAATGAGAAGTATTTTAGTATATGTGAAAAGCAGAAAGAGAAAAATGTAGCTTGTAAATTATGAGGAAAAAAGAATAGGAGATAAGGCCTGTGGAAGATGATGTTACCTACATATGTCAGTCTTTTTGATTTGAGTAATCAGATAGCTAAGTTGATGTGTCTGGCTCCCAGTTCTAGATGAGTAGCACATAATTGCTCTTTCTTTTTCAAAGGAAGTGCTCATTTTCATTTATTTTCAATATTTAAGCCTATTATTTTGAATTATATAGAGAAAGAAACTATCACAATGGATTTATAAGTACTTCTGTGCAGTTTTCAAGACTGAACAGTTGTGATTTAAGTCTATTTCCTAATGATCTCTTAAGTCTGTGATTTAGGTCTATTTCCTAATGGTCTCTTAAGTTCTTAACATTTTTTTTTCATACTCAAATTCTCTATTTCTCTTGTTAAAATCTTTCTATGGCTTTGTCCCATAAACTTTTATCTTTTCCTGTGAGAGCTGAAACTCACTGCAACAACCATTTAAAGAAGTGGTTTGTAACTGTTAAAATTTGTTCAAATTCTAGTATTAATGCTCCAACAAATGCTACAAACATAATTAAAGGAATATTATTTTTAATAATAGAAAACTATTTGAATTTATTTAGTTATGTTAAAGTCTGGAATTTTCCCAAGTCTTATTTTGTGGTCAGAGTTGTTAAAGTAATCAAAGCCATGGAATCAAGTCATGGCAGAAATCTACAAGTTATTTCATAGTATGCACAGTAACAAATGTGAATTCTAAGCTTTCATTCATTCTTCCTCTTCCTCCTCCTTCTCCTCTTCCTTCTTCCTCTTCTTCTTCTTATTTGGTTGCAAACCTGGCCTCAAATTTACTGTATACTATAAACAATTTTGAACTTCTGACCTACCTGCTTTCAGCTTTTGTGTATTAGGAATCTAGGTTTGCAGTACTATCCCCAGATTGTGTGTTATTAGCCATCAAACTTGGGCTTTCATGTATAGGAGACGGACTCTCTCTCAATGAAGCATGATTTCAGTCATAAACATATATCCTGTTCACTGTATAGTTTCCTTTTCATTATAATTATTTTTGATCACACTGACTATTCTAATCTGTTCTTCAAATACTTTGTAGAACTGTATTAAGCAATTGCCAGAGTTCTCCTAAGGGATTAAAGGTTTTTAGGTTACTTGACAGTAGTGGAAAGATGGGAGATTTGGTTGAGGATATCCCTATTTGATCATTACCTATGAATCTATCCACATACTATCTGACTAGGTCAGGGTTCTCTAGAGGAACAGAACTGAAGGAATGAAAATTATATATGCTGTAGTCCAGCTAATTCAACAATGGCTGTCTAACAACAGAAAATTCATCTTCTAGTCTTTAGTATACCCTAAAATCCTGAAGAAGTGTTTTTCTAATGCCACTGAAGAAAATGATCTTTCAGTGAAAGGGAGGACAAGAAGATAAAGAAAGCAAGCTTACTTTATCCATGTGCTTAATGTAGGCTGCAAGAAGAAGGTGTGGTCCTGATTAAAGGTGAGTCTCCCTACCTCCAAATTTCTATATTATAAGTAGTTCTTCTACTTCAAATGATTTAATAAGAAAAATCTCTCACAGGGATATATAGCCTCTTGAGTTTTAGTTAGTTCCAGATATAGTCAAACTGACCATTATGCCTAGCAAACCATCTCTAACACTTCCCCTCCATTGTATACCATATTTGAAGCAATCTGGAATATAACCAAAATCACTTTCTACTGAAAGTCAGATATGAGTAAGTCACTGGGAGTTATTAAAATTTACAAGAGATTATGTATGTGCTTAACGTAAACCACAGTTATTAAAATTACATATTACACAATCCAGTTAGAGCTGTGGATGCCGCTGAGTCCAGATGTCCTCAGTAATTTGCTGAGCTGTTGTGACTCAGCAGTGTAACATACCTTGCTAAAAATTCAGCTTTCCTTAGCCCAAGGTCCTGTCTCATTTCTTCCTTTTATTTGAAACTCTGTGAATAAAGTAGATGCAGAGAAAAAGACATTCACACCTCTGCATGAAGGGCAATTACAAGTTAATTGATTTACATATCCCTTGTTCTACATACGGCTTCCAAAAATACATCTGTGAGTGTACCCCAAAGGTGTGCCTGGAAGAGAACATGATCAGAAAATCTCCTCTACAATATCCAATGAATTGAAAAGGATAGAAAATAAATACTTCCTAAAGTAGTTATAGTTCTCAAAGACATTTGTATGGAAATCTTTCAAATGTACAGCAGCTCCGTTTTATCCATGATTGCTCCTTCCGGTGCTCCTAACCATCTGAACAGCAGTTATTACTTCATAATAATGACCATTACTATCTCTTGTTCAGTCCTTCTATTCTCAAACACAATGTTCAGAATGTCAAGGGTGACTGTGTCATGAATAATTCAAAATGATCATTTTTCTGAATTGTCAAGGCTGCTTCTGGGATAGGTTACTTCTGAAATTAGTTTACTGAGCAGCTCACCAGAATATGCTGGAAAAGGGCTTATGATTCTGAGTTTGTTTCTTTTCTCTATCAGTCATGTTGTCTACAAACAAAACTAAGAACGGAAAGAATTTAGGAAAAAAAAAAACCTATATGAGGGCTTAGAATAGAAGAGATTTCTGAGAGAGAAAAGCTTTCAACACTAACAGTATAATGCACATAGCACAGGGTTTTATATAAACAGTCTCACTGTTAGGTACCCAGACATTCCTCCTCAGAATTCCCTTTTAGGCTCAGAGCCCTGGCAGTACCTCTCTATGACTGTTTTCTAAAACCAAGGGTCTGTAGCTATGGTTCCAGCTTCAGCGACTCAAAAAGCACTTACTGAGAGAGAAACCATATCCAATAAAAGCAACAGGATTTGAGTGACTGGGCCAAGCCAATTTCTGTTTTGTATAACTGCTCAGGTTCCAGCCATTATTATTTTTTTTCTAATAGATTGAAAAGCTCTATTTTTTTACTGCTGGGCTGAAACCAGGCAATCCAGTGGAAATAGTCAAGTGTCTTTCTATACAAGCTTGTAATTTCCTTTTCTATGAAGGTTATTTTGGAAATAAAGGAAAGTTATAAATCAAAGAAAACCATTAAGTCTTAGCTTTCCTCAGTCCTGTAGCCCCAGTCAGACTCAGAGCCTTTAAC
Organism: Mastomys natalensis; assembly: GCA_021653895.1. Lineage (NCBI taxonomy): Eukaryota > Metazoa > Chordata > Mammalia > Rodentia > Muridae > Mastomys > Mastomys natalensis. The sequence goes on from JAJTUV010003044.1 coordinate 14,396, forward strand.
CCAAATAACTTGATAACATTGAAACTGATCATTTTCTTAAAAACAATCCAGTGTTTAATTAAGCATAACATGTACTCTTATATTTCAGTACACATTTGTAAAGGTCAGATGAAAACACAACATTTGACTAGATTAAAACTCAAGTCTAAAATGAGAATGGGAAATGAGACATATAAAATAAGAACCCTGACAAGCATCTCAAGACAACAACTAAGCTTTAAGTTAGAAGAACCACTCCCTAAAGATGTTAGAAACCATCAGCATGTTCTCTGGATTTAATCTTAAAAAATATAGTATATAAAACAATGGCTTCATCATGACTTTCATAAATGTATGCCATACACTTTATTCACATTTATCTCCAAAACAATTCTAAATTCTCTTTTGACATGCCTACTTATCCCCTTTATATTCCAAATAATCTTCTTTCAAGTTTCAGACTGTACACATGCATATATTATAAAAATATAGTAGTTTTTGAGTCTATCTTATTTTTGTTGAATATTAATATGCTTACTTTGTCTGCTGACCTTCAATGGACAATTATTTTCTTACTTAAGATAGAATAAATATCTATTACGTGTGCATAGTACATTTTTCCCACTCTCTTGTTGATAGATATTGGATTCATTCTTCTGGCTCCTGTTAATATTAGAGCAATAAACATGATTGCTAATATAAACCTCTACATACATACTGAGAAATTTCTTCAGTTACATATGCAACTGAGTGTGGTGAACCTCTATTACTGAGTAGTTCAAATTTCAGTGGTTTAAGCAGGTTACCTCTTGTTTACTAACCAAATTCCTTTGACTGTTATAAACCCTCGCTTTTGTAACTCTTCTCTATATTATGTTACAACTATTGAGTGGGAATATTATATATTAAAAACAGAAAACAAGAAAATTTAAGTCAAAGAAGGTAACCTAAAATGTGGAAGTTCTTATTAGAAAATCATGTATGCCATTAAAGAGAGCAGTCACCTTAGAAGAAGACTTTATTGGTTATCAAGATAACTGCAGGATACAGTGGATATGAATCCATGCTGAAACCCTTGATGTTTACTGTTACAACTATATTATATTTGAAGGAAAATCTTGCAAATCTCTTCATGATTGATTAAAACCTCCAAATCAATCTAATCCAGTAATGAGCCTGAATTCCTATTTTTTTTTGTTCTTTGTTTTTAAATGATAATATTTTTAATTGGAAATTTTATTTACATTTCAGATGTTTTCCCCTTACCCCCTTTTCCCCCTCCCTCCCAGGAACTCCCTATCCCTTCCCCCTCCTCTTGCCTCTATGATGGTATACCCCCACCCACCCTCCCCTGTACCTCTCGAATACCACCCCTCACGATGTCCCAGAGCTCAGACTAAAACCATAAGTATAAATGTTCAATAGGACTTCATTATTTGTATCACACTAGGACACATCTCAAGAATCCACAAGGTTTATACAAATGAAATCAATTGAATCATTTAAAATCACATCAATAGGAACTTTAGAAACAACTGTTATTTAAATAACTTAGTAAATACCATGAAAACTGCTGTTACTCTGGTTTATTACTGAACTTTCATGGATACTGTTCACCATTCACATACTCTAAGAGTTACATAGTATGTAAACCTTATACAAGAGTTAAAGAAATAGAATGTAAATTGCCCAAAGTAGCCTAAGAATAAGAGTAAGGGGTTCACAAAGGCTGTCTAATTAAATTTAAAGTCTGCTTAGCAGGAGAGGAATCTTGCCTGTTACTGGAAACTTAGCCAACTACCTGACTGAAAAGGTCATAGAGCTGAAAAGAAACAATTGCCATTATCCTAAACCAAGATAATCTTTAATCTCATTCTAAAAACAACAGAACAGATTCTAAGGTAGAACAAACATCAAGGAAAGGGTGAAGAAAGACTCTAAGAGCCAGAAGAACAAGGGATTCGCTTTGTAATTGTACTTTTTCCTCCTGTAGCATAGAAACTATATCCATGAACTCTGAAACATGGCTATCAATACAAGACCAGAACAATTCCAACAGTAGTTGTTATTTCAGTAATATGGGGAAAATCTCAGGGTTCCCACTCTAGATGAAGACCTAAAAGTCACAAAGAAGTGGTGAGAAAAGGAGAATTAATCTTTCCCAGGAATGAGCTCCATGATTGGTTATCTAATAAGGATCAGCCTTAGGAGATCCACAACACTAAATAAACACAGCATGTATTTATATATTATATAGCATATTCCTCATCACAATAGATGATGTGTAAGATGGAAAAAGTAGGAAGGAAAAGGGATAAATGATGCAATTTTACATTAAATAAAGCAACAAAAAATAAAGGTAGGGTTTTGGGTTTTTTTTTCTTTTTATTGGATATTTTTTAAATTTACATTTGAAATGTTATCCTCTTTCTAGGTCTCCCCCTGCCTGAAACCCCCATCCCATCCCCCTCCCCTGCTTCTATGAGGGTGTTCCCCCAACCCACCCACCCACTTCAGCCTCACCACCCTAGTATTCCCTTAATGTGGGTTATCAAGACTTCACAGGACCAAGGGCCTCCCCTTTCATTGATGCAAGTTAAAGCTATCCACTGCTACATATGCAGCTAGAGGCATGGGTCTCTCCATGCGTACTCTTTGGTTAGTGGTTTAGTCCCTGGGAGACAGACTGGCTGGTATGGTTGGTTGATTTTGTTGTTCTTCCTATGGGGTTGCAAACCCTTTCAGCTCCTTAAGTCCTTTCTCTAACTCCTCAGATATAAATTAATACAAAATTTGAGACTTTTCTGGCTCAAACTTTCTCATTTCACCTTCTAAATTTAACTGAAAAAATCTACATAAAATCCCATGAAACCATTTTTTCCAGAAAACCTTTTAAAATAAATATTCTATAGTATAATGTTAAACTTACTGTGCATAAATATGAAATTAATCCAAAGTAACTGGATTATTAGTTGATGTAACATTAAGTAGGAATAATTGGAAAGCTGCATAGTAACAATACCACCAAAACTTTTGAAATACATAAAGAATATCCATGAAAGTGGTAAAAGGTAAGTGGAGATAGTTGGAGGTGAGAAGAATATATATATATATTAAAGTGTAGAAGAACAAGTTGAGTGTTTATATTTAAAAACACCAATAACTAAAACATCTTGAGGTTTTTCTCTTCTTTTAATTTACACTAAAAATGTATCAGGGATGGAGGTATGTTCATGAAAGTGAATAGGACTCACAGCATGAAGCCACAGGAAAAAACTGGCTCTAATTTTTCCTTTTGTTCTGTTTGCAAGCTAAGAATAATAAAATTATTTAACACACATCTCCCAAAGGTGTCTGTAATTCCTTCATGCAATACCTGTTTTATTTTAAGAGCCACTGAGATATCTGGACAGGATAGTCTTGTGAGTATTCTGAAATCTCTGTTTACTAAAGTTAGTGTATCTTGTCTTTTCTTTTATTCTTAATCAGGACTGTCTGGGACTGTTTGTTTTTATCATTCTAGGTCATGAAATACAAAGAGTGTTCTCTGGCTCTTTGGTAAGTGTTCCTGTGTTATGTAAAATTCCAGTGAAAAGAATTGTTTCCTCTTATTAATTGCCTTTGGTTACAGGAGCATCAGCTGTGATTAGTGAAGGCTAAAGGAAATACATTATTTTCTCTTCTACAGTACCATTAGCTGCACATGTTAAAAGAGAAAATTGCCCTTTGAGAAAAACTGCAAGGCTCGAGGAAAATTGGTGATAAAATTTTATTTTGAATAAAATCTTCCTTTGACGAAAGCTTTATATGAGCAAATTAACTACTTTTTCATGCCTCGTAAATAGGGATTTTAGCTGTAATAAATGTCAATCCTACACAACATACTTTTGTTTTATTTTTTATTTCCAGACAATTCTCAACACTAATTCTCAGACTCATTCTCAATATGAATCCTATGTTCTTAATAGGGTTTCTATAAAGGCAGACACTTTCAGATGATTAGAATTAATGAGAGTGAGAAACAAAGAGAAACAAAGCATTCTGTCAAAGCTCATGTCCTCAGAAATTCCTCTAAACCGTACGAAAGAGATGATTATTCTCAATTCATCTGGTTCTTACTATACTAGCTTATAAGAAACAATTTAATGGGCATAGTCAGAGAAATTATTTAAATGAAAATTGATAATTGAGTTGACTATCATTCCCTGGTGGAAAGATAAGATTAAAAAAGAAAAAATGAGCACAGGATTGGAAAAACAAATTCAACAAACAAGAAAAAAAAAAGCAGTATAACAGCATAAGTCATATGAGACAGATCAAAGCAAGATGACTATAATTAAGTTTACTTGAAGTAAAACTAACAACATTAACAACAGCAAAAACAAATCCAAAAAACAACCGAACAAACCAAAATGATCTAAACTGACATATTATGGTAAATAATCCTGATCTGATGTGAATGCACTTAGATGAAGAGGTGACAAAAACCACTTGCTGAACTTTGAATAGTCTTTTAAGAGAATGGAGAGACAGAAAGTCCATAAATTAATGTTTAAGCTCATTCTAATATTATTGAGAGAGTTAACAGATCAATTGATGAAATAACTATCTTATACTGATAACGTAATGATATAGACCAAATTTCATGTTAGCGTTTATATTCTCAATAATTATAAAAACAAGAACAAGTCAAAATGTGATATTATTACAGCATGCTATATCTATAGTTCAAATGATAATGGTAAAAGGTTCTTAATTAATTAAGATTTTTATTATTGTAACTCTTCCACTTTCAAATTACTATATCATTTATAAACTTTTTTAACCCTATTGTGGGTGGAAATATTGTAAAGTCAGAGGAGAGAGAGAATCCCAAGAGATCATGGCTCTCTGAATCAACTAGACAAGGCACATATGAATTACCAGAGAATGAAGCCAAAACACAGCGCTTACAAAGGTCTGCACCAGGGAATCTCCTTACATATTATAGCTATTTGCTTAATATTTTATAGGACTCCTTTCTATGAAACAATTGGGTCTTTGACTAGTGTGCTTGCTTTGGGACTCTTTTCTCCTCTTGGATTACCCTGTCCAAGTTTTATATAATAATGTTTTCTCCATTTTATCTTACTTTGTTTTATTTTGTTATGTGTGGTAGTTGTCTCTTGGAAGGTTGTTATTTTCTAATGACCCAAAGGGACAGAGACCAGGAATGATAGGAAAAAGTAGAGGGAGGGGAAATTATAATCAGAATATATTGTATGAGAAAAGAATATATTTTCAACAAGAGGGAAATGATTTAGAAATCAGGCATTGATAATATAATATCATGCAATGGTGGTGCATTGTCTTTAATAACAGTACTCAGGAGGCAGAGACAGGCAGATCTCTGAGTTAGAGGACAGCCTGGTCTACAGAGTGAGTTGAAGAATAGTCAGGAAACCCTGTCTTGAACACTCCTCCCCTTTCTAAAAAGAAAGAATTTAAAATAAAACTAAGCAGAATCAAGCAAAACTTTTAGTACTGAGTTACAAAACAAAGACTGGATGTCTGTATCACAATGGTTTCCACTAAAGTAATGGAAGTCCTTTAACTACACTTGCAAAAGGATACTGAATCATTTTAAAAGATTTAAATTAAAGAACCCAAAAACAAGCTGTCTTAAGTGAACTGCACGTGTCTCATTACCAAACATGTGGGGATCAAATCAGAACACACAGGATATATTGTAACAAGAAATATGTAGAAGTTAAATGAATTCACAACACAGAAAATGAACACAGAATTTTAATGGACAAAATTGATGCTTCTATGTAATCTAATACAGTAACGTGTTTTTTTTTTTTTTTTTTTTTTTTGTTTTTGTTTTTTTTTTGGATAGATGAAGCTGAAGTTTATAAACTTAACTATGCTATTTAATAGATGGTAAAACTTAGACAAAACCAGTTTACATGATATGCTACTTTAATTCCAAGTCAGAAGGATTAATCTTTCCTTTAATGATTTACTCAACCAAAACTTATTTAGCACCTGCTAAATTTGAATTATATGGCCATATAAGACAAGAGTCTTGTACTTATGATTTAGCACATAATGTAAACAAGTGATGTATTCCAACTTACTCATCTTCATAGAACAGACATAAACCAAGATGTTAGCAGAATGAAAATATGGCTACAGAATAGAGGAAGGAAACAAGGAAGGGTGGGTCTCACCTGATTATATTACATACTAGATCATAAAAGAATTACTAGATATTTACTAAAGCTTTCAAATGCTTAAAGACTGAATCGCTATAGTTTATATGGTTTTTTTTTTTTTTTTTTTTTTACAGGTAATTTGGTGATAAAGTTTAGTGCTACAAGGAGACAAACAGGTAATAACACATCTACTTGTCAGTTATTGGATGGGTATAAATCAAAGTGCAGTTGTGATGACATTGCTTTCTAAAGAATTGCGCTCATGATTATTTATATCAACACTTTCAGTTAAATGTAAATTAGAATGGATCAGGTTGTATAATCCCTCACAAAATACCGCACTCGATTGCATGGTGCTACTTGGCATTCTTTCCAGAAGTTACACTGAAGAATTATTGTTTTTCTTCAAACGTGGCAACCACAATATTTGTCCTTCTATGGAGAGTTAAATTGAGAATTGGACGGAATAAATTTGATAGTATAAATAATATTTGAAATGTTAACACACTATTTTGGTTTTCTTTTTCTTTTTTTAACTTAACTGTAGAATATAAACTTACTAAAATTAGTATCACGTGTATAAGAATATACATTTAGTTACTATGGATCTATTTATTGCAGTTTATTTAAGTTTACAAAGCTTGACTTATAATTGATCCTCTTTTAAACATATGTTTTAAATAATGAGCATGTAACATAGTATACCTTATGATAGTGTCTTATTTAACTCATAGTCATTAACTAAATAGCAATTATGAAAAACATATTTAATTAATTAGAATCACTGCTTTCCAAAGACTATATACCATGAGAGTATGAGATCATTTTTCATTCTATTTTTTTTGAAACAGTAGGGTACATTCACACAAACTTCTTATTAAATTTCATTGCTAACAAATCTCATTTCATACAACTTATCCAACTACAAATTAAAATTAAATGAAAGACCAAATCTGAGAAGATGACTTTTGGAGACAGACATAGCAAATGTCTGAAAATAAGCCTTAGTTTTGTTTACAAAAAAAGACTTCATTGGTGTCCCTGGTTCAGGGACCACAATAGAAGAGTTGGTGTAAGGACTGATGGAGCTATAGGGGATTGAAACCCCATACAAAAAATGATATCAACTAAATGGACCCCCCCCCAGAACTTTCAGGGAATAAGCCACCAACCAGAGTATACATGGATGGGTCCATGGCTCTAGCTACATATATAACAGAGGACTGTCTTATCTGGCATCAGTGGGAGGAGAAGACCTTGTTTCTGTGGTGGCTAGATGCACCAGTATAGGGCTCTGTTATAGGGGTAAGGTGAGAGAGGGTAGATAGGTGTGTAGGGGAGCACCCTCTTAGAGGCAAAGCAAAGGGAGGATTGGATGAGGGGAATAACATTTGAAATTTAAATAAATAAAGTGACCAATTAATAATAAAAATAATAATAACACTAGACTTCAATTTTGTTTCATGATATTTCTTATTGCTCTGCCACCCTGGAATCCTGCATCTGAAATAGAATGTGTTGTTTCTATGATTTTCTTAGAACTGATGGTAGTGTCTAAGAGATTAATAAATTATTCTGTTTACTGAGATGAATATTTGCTGAGTTTTCCCCCAGCATCTAGGTTAGTATTCACACAGATAGCAATTTGGACAAACTACAGGGACAATTAACAGCCCTAATTCTTAGACCAGTCCTGAGGGAGAGTAGAGTAGGTAAATTATTAAATGACTGATGTTGCTTTTTATATAACTATAAACTACAACCTTTTAAAAATTATTAGTATATATGCAGTTGCCCCTTTGAATTTTTTTATTTCATATTTTATTTATTTACAATACAGATGTCATCCCTTTCCCCATTTCCCCTTCCTAGAAACCCTTATCCCATCCCCCTCCTCCTTTATGCTTTTATACCATTTTGATTACATGCATGTATTAAGGTCAGTTCTAGGTTGAGGGTCTAGCAATACAATAGATGCAAATAATCAAGGAAGAAGCAAGACAATAAACACAAATAGTCAAAGAAAAAGCAAGGCATTAAACCCAGTGATGTGAACACTCCCATGATCACTGTTTCTAAGGGCTTATCAGGATGACCAAAGTATCTGAGTCTACTTCCCTGTAGACTCAAGGTCATTTTCATGTCTGAAGCCTACTTCCTAAATTTATAAGTATATATGCATTTGCTGCTTCAAATTTCTTAGGTCTAGGACCTCAATCACATGGCATATGGCATACCAATAGCCATACAACTCTGAGTCTCTTAGGTAAATATTTGAGTTTTTTTCATATAACCTCTACACATATTATTATATATATTAATTTATTTTCAGATTTCTTGTTATATTTAATACATGCCAAGTATATAAACATTTGTTACAGTCTTGTATTATAGACAAGGTATTAAAGATGAGGAAAAATCTTAAAATTTTCAATACAGAAAAATTTGAAAATATTTTCAGTTTGTAATCAAATACGATGAAGAGCATGCTTTGTATAATATATGAATATATACATATGTATGTATACACACATCTGCATAAATATTAACCTGTGTATGTCTAGAAAAGTGTAACAATGTTGCAATATTTAAATACATCTTGACAAATAATGTATTTGCTAAATACAGAAAGGGCCATTTGCAAAATTAAAATATTTGTTCTAAAATATCTGACTAGAACATTAGTGATTATACAGAAAAAATTAAAGAATAATGCAGTTCCAGAGCTAAAACAGTTATACTGTGTTAATGAGTTTTGAATGGTTTATGTTTTAACATCATGACTTTAGCTTTTTGAACCATGGGGGTGAGATACTATAGCCAGAGAATGATTGTCAGAATTCTAAATGACCCTCAACACTACTAATCTACTGCCTTTATTACTCTAGATAAGTTGTTACATGCCAAAAAGGCATTTACATGTTAAGTTAATACTCTTTTAAAGTCTTGTTAGTGCAGATTTATTTTGTAAGTATCCCTAATCTACCTACAGGCACAATAAGACAGATTATGTTTTTCCTACACCTCTTGAAAAGCAAAGACGCAGTAAAGTATACATGGGAAGTCCTAACATGGGTCTACTGGGTACAAGACTTAAAAAAAAAAAATGGTAAGAAGAAATAGAGAAGGATTTCGTCGAGGGAAAAGCTCTTTCTCCAGTTGACAACTGTGAATAAAACTTTGATTTCTGTCTTATATAATCAAGAAACTAAATTCACTCAACATGGAAATATATTTTTCCCTTTTCCTACAGGTAATGCCTCACCTTAACTAATAACTCAGTATTTGGGTGTGAGATTCAAGTAAAGAAATTCCTTCCAGCCGGGTGGTGGTGGTACACACCTTTAATCCCAGCACTTGGGAGGCAAAGGCAGGCAGATTTCTGAGTTCGAGGCCAGCCTGGTCTACAGAGTGAGTTCCAGGACAGCCCGGCCTACACAGAGAAACCCTGTCTCAAAAAACCAAAACAAAAAAAAAAAAAAAAAAAAGAAAAAGAAAAAGAAATAAGAAATTCCTTCCAGAAATTTCTATCAAAAGAACAATGAGAAGTTAAACTTGTTTCATGTTTATTTGTTTTTATTTGATTGGTTCCTTTTTATTTAAAAAGTGATAAAATATACATTAATCATGTTCTCCCCTCTCTCTCTCTTTCTCTCTCTGTCTCTCTATATTCATTTTTCTTTCCCTGTCTTTCCTTCTTTCTTTCTCTGTCTTCTAATTAAAAATAAATAAAATCCAATAGATAAAAGTCAAAACAAACAAGTGAAAGATCAATAAAACATAAAACAAGGAGAAAACAGAATGAAATTTGGAAATAAGAAGAGAAAAAAAAAAAGAACTTTATTTTCTGTTGCAAAAATGTTCTTGAGCATGGGGCCTGCTCTGGAGTTTGGTTAATATACTCAGTGACACTTCATTGAAAATAAATATTTTTCATTTGCCAGCATGTATCAGTTGCGAAAAGATCCTGAATTATGTTTGGGACCCTGTGCCCATGTCTTAGTTAGGGATTTATTGCTGTGAAAAAGGCACCATGACCACTGCAAATATTAAAATGGAAACATTTGTCTGTCATACAGTTTCAGATGTTGACTGCAGTATCATCATGGCAGGAAAACGACAGCTTGCATTCAGATACGGTGATGAAAGCAGAGCTGAGAGTCCTAATTTTGATTCACAGGCAGCAAGGAGGACTGTGCTACACTGGCCAGACTTGCCTTATAAGACCTCACACCCTGTGGAAGCACATAGTGACACTCCATCCAGCAAGGCTAGACCTAATTCAGCAAAGGTACACCTCCTAATGGTGTTACTCCCTATGGCCTAGTCATTCAAACACTGGAGACTATGGGAGCCAATCCTATCCAAACCACCACAGTCCATTTCTTTCTCAGTTATGATAGTTCATCTGGCTTGAACATGTGAAGGTCTAGGGAAGGGTGCCAGAAGTCTGTTTGTTTTCATATGTAAATAAGTCCTATTGACATTGATAAAGTGACCAAGGACCTGAGACTAGATAGGTCATGGGGCTAGGAGAAAACATATTATTTTGCTAAAGAAACATAGCAATTAAATGACTCCTAATAGCATACTTTTTGCCCATCAACAAGAGCCTTATTCAACCTTTATCAGAGAAGGTTATTTGACAGTATGGAAATTATTTTTATAAGACCTTGGATTAAAATAATCAACACAGGGATTAAAATAACCACATATTTGCTATTTTACGAACCTATGAATATCTCTGGATATTCTTCCAGGAAGAAGTCAATAATTTACAACTGGTAATAGGTATTTGTGCAATTAAGAAAAAGAAAATGTTGATGTTGACATAACCTTCCCATTGGTTGACATAACCACACAGAGGTAACCACTGGCTGATCCTCTAAACATCTTTTATACAGCTAACACTTACTTGTGGATGTACAAGTTCATGGGATAGCCCTCTGATTTCAAAGTCCTGGACTGAAGCAAATATAATTTATGGCCACTTTGCCAAGTGACAAATGAAGAGAGCTTATAATACATAAATAAGTAAGAATATAATTGAATATGTAAAATTTACTTCCAAACTAAGGGAGTTCTCAAAAAGAATTCTGAAAAAAACATATTTTCAAGATTGTCATTTATAGATATACACATTATCATAATTTGCACCCAAGACAATAATATAAGTCACACACTTCTGTAAAAGAATCATAATATATTGAGTAACTTAGAGGGTTAGTTTCCCATAATTAAATATGTGATCTACAAGTAACACTCTGATCGGTACCTACAGTGTTTGAGTTTTCCATTCAAAGCTGCCTCTGTGTGCACAAGACATTACTAACTTTATTTATGATTATGAAAACTATTGCAAGGTTCTCAATAACATGGAAAGATCAACCCGATGCTTCACTTGAAAGTAGAATGAGTTTCTCTTCTAGTGATTTCCGAAGATGGTCAGCACATTCTTCTTGAATGTCACAGCTAGTAACTAAAGGACGATGCTAGGCTAGTGGGAGATTTGAATCATTGTTAGGTTAAAATATGCTTAGGAGTAACATTTTATTAGTCCACTTTACAAGATGAGACTGAAATTCAGAAAAAGAGAAGTCAATGGCAGGCCGTGTTTCCCTGCATAAATATAATTTTATATGTTCATTTTTATTATATGTTTTCATTGATACTTCCACAAATGTACATACTGAGAATCTTCAAGTTTCTCACTACTAATGAAAAATATAGGAAGAGAGTGACCCATTATAGCCTTTAATGTGACATCTATACTTAGAATTATAAACTGTTGAAAATGCTATTTTCAATTATAACCAAGGTTAGAACACATTTAATCAGTTTCAGGCTGCCTGGAATAGTAACCATTACTCATGATCTCATGGCTTTTAGTTACTTTTGGAAAAGCTGGCACAAGCAACGAAATCTCACTGGGGTTGAGATACAGTCTTCATCATAAAGCACAGTATAAAATAATACCAAATTTTTAAAAATGTTAAATACTCCACAGAAATAAAACTGTCTGAGCAAAATAGAATAATTAATAAAATTCCAAGATGAAGATATAGAAGGGAACTCATTGTCTCAAGAGTCAGAAAATGCAAAGCAGGCTTGTAAATGGACTTGAGAATGAAATTATCAGTTTTATAAGAAGTACTTCTCTATGAATATGCACATTAAACACAATCAAATGAACATAGAATCTAAATCTAACATTATGCCTTTTGTGAATGATATTGTTTTTATTGTGTTAGAACAGACTAAAATTTATTGAGGGCAAAAATAAATATTTAAAGGATCTATGTATATGTGCATATGTGTATCAATTTAAATGTATAAAACTACATAAATGCTACCATGTAGCAACAATCATGATTTAATTTACCCTTTTAGGAAAATATGCTCATTTGTCGGAACTGCAGTTATGAGGTACAGTGATTCTAATGCCAGTTGTTTAGTTTGTTACTAGTTTGCTTTGTGACATTTCTCTGCATGAATACATTATTATATGTTTATTTTTTATTGCATGTTTTCATCCACATTCTCATTAATCTATACTTTGAGAATCACCCAGTTCTCTTCTCTGACTTGTCTGGCCTCAGTAGGAGAGATGTCTAGTCCTTCAGTGACTTGATGTTCCAGAGTCAGTTGGCACCCAACGGAGGCTCCTCCTTATCAGATGAGAAGGAGAGGGGATTGGTGGGTATGTGACTGGAGAAACTGTAAATGGAATGTAAATTAATAGAAAGAAAAAAAGACATCAGTAACAGTTTTTACATTACATTTATTTATGTGACATCTAATTCCTAGAAGTATAATGTGTTGAAAGAGTATTTATACTTTAAAAATGCATTGCATATTTACCAATTGCAGTCTAGATGTCTAATGACATATAAAATTTATCATTTCTCCAATATTTTTTCAATAACATTTGAAGGTAGACAGGCTTTTCTATTATTGTTATTTATTATTTAGAGTTTTAACAACTATTATTGAAATGAAGCAGCTACTAATTTTAAATTTTTTCCAAGTTAGGTAGTCAATAACTATACATTTGATATACTTCCAAATGATTGTTAATTATAAATGTTGCATTTATTTCCTCTGATGAAGTAATGAGAAGAAATCTATAACCAAAGTGTCCAAATACACAGTTTGGGTTGAGTTGAGAGAATTTCTCTCTCTGTTTTAACTATCCCTGGGCCTAGGCCTGGAAGCTTTAGCCTCTATACTATCTAATCTCCCAAGCTGATGATTCAATCCAGCTTTTCTCAGCTTCTCACTGAATTGTTTTCCTGGCCTCATATTAAAAAATGACAAAATGTTCCACTTCTTCTGGCTCAGTTTATTCTCTGTCTTCACCCTGTCTTGCTTGTCTCTGTAAAACTGAGTAAAAATTACCTCCTCCCCATCCCATGCTGCTCTTAAGTTGACTCTTCTTTTTGTGCTATTAGCATAAGAATTGTGCAATCCTCTCTCTGATTTATTTTGTCAAATCTTTCTCTGATTTGTCACACTTTTTTTTAACCCGTCAAAATGTCACTTTCAAACATGGCAGCTTCATTCTACAATCTAACTTTACCTTCATTTTCAGAGCATTAAAGACGTTACTAAGGGTGTGTTTGTACTTCAATAAGAGGGAATAAAGCTGTGTCATTCCAATTGAATCACATAGACTTAGAAGGATCTCTTGTTATAGCGGTCATACTGCTGCCTTAAAATTCTACTACAATAAATTATAATTTCTGATTACTATACTTTTAATGATTGATTGATAGCAAATCAAATATTTTCTAAAGTTTCATATACTTTTATAAAGCATTATACTCTCAATAAACATCTGTTTAATTCACTTCTAAACTATCTTTTCTCTTAAAGTAATATTCTGATATTGGCCTTGATTAAAGATTTTTATCAAATTTCTGGTCTGTGACATAACTTTTATATTTTGTATGGTTTATATATATATATATATATATATATATATATATATATATATACACAAGTTTGTATGTGTTTGTATTATATTTTCTCAAAAGTGTTTGGGAGGGTTCTGTGTTCCTTTTGTTTTAAAAATTAAAATGTATTCTTTGTACACCTTTTATAAAAATCTAGAAAAAACGTTTTAGCCTAAAATTTAGATTCCCTGCTGAAATTACTTCTTTATTCTAGCCTAATATTTAGATTCCTACCTGAGATTACTTCTTTGTTGTAGCCTAATGTCACATTTCTGCTTGAAGTCCACTTCCTTGTCCTTGGCCAATGTCATATTCCTACCAGGTAGCCCATTTCCTTGTCCTTGCCATGTCAGCTTCTTGCCAAGCAGCCCCAAAGGCTCTCCACCTCTCCCCCTAAATGACCTTGAGCTAGGATGGGGAAGTAGGTTCAGATACTTTGGTCATCCTGATAAGCCCTTAGAAACAGCAATCATGGGAGTGGTCACGTATTGGGTTTAATGCCTTGCTTCTTCTTTGACTATTTGTGTTTATTGTCTTGCTTGTTCCTCGATATTTGTTTCTATTGTATTGCTAGACCCTCAACCTAGAACTGACTTTAATACATGCATGTAATCAAAATGGTATAAAAGCATAAAGGAAGAAGGTATATAGGACAGGGGATTCTAGGGAGGGGAAATGGGGAAAGGGGATGACATCTGTATTGTAAATAAATAAAATATCCAATAAAAAATAAAAAAAAAAACAAAGCACTTAACTACAAAGATTACAAGAGAAATATAAACAGCTCTTGGAGTTGCCTTTTATCAAGCTTAGCTTCTAAAACTGTACATGCAGACCACATGGGTGATTTCTTTTCAAAGAAGACAGTGTGGAAGGAAGTGTATGGACCTTACACATAGAGAAAGTCTAAGTAATAAAGAGATCTTCCAGATCACCATTAAAACGATCAGGGTCACTTTATGCCTAATGACATAGGTAATGTATCATAGCAAAGGACATTTCTCTGTATGGTATTCCCCTAATGTAGTCTAATCATGAAATAAATTTGTCAGACAAATACCATTCAGGAAGCAGTCTTCAAAACACCTGAACAATAATCTTTGTAGCATTTGAAGTCACCAGAATGAGGAAAGCCTGTGAAGTTGTCACAATGAAGAAAAACTTATGGGTTTGTTACAACTAATTGAACTAATTGTGATGTAATATTCTGAGTGGTGTCTTAATCTAGAGCCAATGAACAGTAGGTAACATTCAGGCACTCTGAATAAAGTATGCTCTTAAAGAAAAAAAGTTCAACTAGATCTGTGTTGTTTTTAGATCCAAGTTTTTTTATCCTTTTTTTTAATCTCTAAGTACTTTTAGGTTGTTGATTTATCATGGTTTACCTTTGTATTTTGAATGAATCTAGACTCATCCATTACTTTTGGAGGTTGAACATGGCATAGAAAAGTTAGGTTCAGGTGGAATTATCAGATTAGGCTGTGCAATCAGTGTCAAGCCTGGAGAATAAGAAAAGAACTGGTAAAAGCAAGTTCCACAGACCTCACCAGTCTTGGAAAATGCACAAGATTTATTTTTTATAATCCACTAGGTCCAAGTATTGTGACCCATATGTACATAGGTTTGATACCATCCACTGGAACATGAAACACCTGCCATTGATCACATCTTCAATAAAGGATGATTCCTTCCTCACAAAACCTATTTACCCTTCACACTCCTCAACAAATCTGGGACTCAAGGATATCTGCCCCACCTATGCTAGAAATTCATCTAGCTTTCTCTTGTATAGTTCAGGTGCAGGAAACCATAGCTGTTGTAAGTCCAATGACAGTCATAGCCATGTCAAGTCCAGTAGATAGAATTTAATAGTACTTTTCTCCATCCTTTGTTATTAACATTTTTTCTGCCTCAATTTCATTATGTTCTCTGTGTGTTCCCAGTAGTGCATTTAATATAGATATTCCATTTAATTCTGAGTACATTAACTATTATACATTGTTTCATTGAATGGTCCCACAGCATAAGTGGTTTCTCAGATCGAGATTGAGTGAAAACCAGGTCTATAGGTAAAATCATAAATATTTAGAAGGCAATTAGCATAACCATTTAGACAAAATAGCAATAGTATGTTCAACCTTAAGCCTATGATCTCCTCAGCCATGGGATGTTGACCAGGATCAACATAAAAGGTATGAAATTGATGCCTGTGGACCAGGCCACAACTTCCATCTGTAACAGTTGGGCCACTATAGTGCAGTAGGCACATCTTGACTCATAGCTCAGTTTTTCAGCTGGCAAAAGTTGGATTTGACTGAACATTGACTTCTTTCCTACTCTATTAGTCTGCATTGTACTTCCTGGCTCTGAGAAAGCTAGCCATCAAGGAAGAAGTATCCTGTGCAGATTGGAGTGGATTTCTCTGTTCCTGCAACCAAAGTGTGTAGGTGGTATAACATCATATCAGGTTGATATGGAGGGATAAAGATGAGCAATGATAAATGATCATGTTGTTTTGGGGAACTCTGGTGTCTCCTTGACAAATAGATTATTAAGGAGCATCTCATGCCCTGTAATGTGATTTTCAGTTTATAACTCCTGTCTTTCCAGAATGTTATAGCCAATGTATATTTTTTATTGGACATTTTCTTTATTTACAATCCTCACACTGGCATTTGTGGGTGCCAGGGACTGCACATCTAGATAGCCAGAGCCTGGTCAGAGCCGAGGAGCAGCAGGAACATGGTTGTGGGAAAACAGGCCCAGCGGGGAGGCTGCCTAGAGACTTTCACGCAGCAGGTCCCACATGAAGGAGAAAGTCTAAGGTTCCAGAGGCTGAAGGCTTCAGCAACGGCAACGGCAGGCCCGGCAGGCCCCAATGACATGAGGAAGTCCTTGGTTCTAAAGGGTTTATTGTCATGGTGGATGGTGGATGGATCTGGATGTACCCCCTCCAACTCAGGGCAGACCTGAGTTAAGTAGGGAGGGAGAAAGGAAGAGGTTCTGGGGAGGAATGCTTAATTGGCTCCACCCCTGACCTTCATTAGTATGTAAATCTCTAGGACCTGAGGCCTGTAGTCACACTCTCTACCTGTGCACTTTAGGAGGGGCTGTAATGACCTACATGACTGAACAATGTAGGTCTATGGAGATTGGACTGCTTGTTAGGACCCTGAGTTCTGGGGACGTGGTCGAACTCCTGCCGTTTCTCCTTTGGAGTCTCGGGATTCTAGGCCCATGCCCAGCCAAGAACCAGGATACCCTTAGCTAGCCCCACACATGGTGGCTCCCAAGGACAAGCTGGACCTGGTGCCATTTTCTAAATATCTCTCCCTACAATTAACTTTCCATACAACCCCTCAAATGGACCCTTAATTTTAGTTTTCTCTCTATGTGTTACCTTCTTCCTGCCCTCTCACATCCCTTTCTTCTTTCATTTGCTTAATCCAGTGTCCATCCCCTGTCAATCTAAGTATCATCTAATTCTATTTCCTTATTCTAGGAAAATTCTTTCCTTCCCAGTAGTTCCCTATTCTCTACTCAACCTGCCTCATTATATGGATTGTGGCTTGCTAACCAATGTATTAGCAGCCAGATTTTGCATGTAATTGAATAGAAATCATATTTGTCTTTCAAGATCTTGAATATCTTACTCAGGATAATTTTATTTTCTAGTTCTATCAATTTTTCTGCTAATTTTATGATTTTACTTTTTATCATCTGATAATATTTCATTGAATAAAAATACCACACTTTTTATCCATTCCAGAATTAATGTTCAACTAGGTTGTTTTCAATTCTATCTAATAACGTGTTTGCACTGGTACTACTGTAATAAGATGAAGAATCCTTTTGCTATATGCACAAGGAATGATATAACTGAATCTTAAGGTAGATTGATTTCTATATTTCTGATAAACTGCCACACAATGCTTCACTCTCATTGGCAATGGATTAGTGTCCTCTTATTACCAGATGACTTTTCATAGAGCTTAATTTGCTGAACAGATATTTCCTGTTTCCCTGTCTAAATCCTGCTTTATCCTTGATGACATAATCCAATATGAAGATAACTTTATGGGATGAATACATTTTTGAACTATTTCTTTGGTTATGCAAGTGAGATATATACATTATATTGTATAATTTTCTTTGTATTTCCCTTATTTTTCAACATATCTGGTAAAATATTAGAAAAATAAATATCTTCCTTTTCCATCTTGGATTCATAAGGTACAGTATAGAGTACAATAATTTTAGGAATATTACATATTTCACATGCATAATTAGCTCTTTAGTTTCTTCACATAACTAAACTATTTCAGAAATCCTCTCAAATATTGATGTCCTCTTGTCTTTTTTCTCACTGGTCTTATTATAGAGTTTTAGTCACATGTTATTTCAAGTCATAAATGAGGATTTAGTTTTAAGTCACTTTAATAAATTTGCTCAGACAGACTTTTTGTGCTGTCCAGTGATTCTTGAACAATGTTCACTCTCTGTGTTTTCATTCTTCTCTCTGGAACTTATAATTTTCTAATTCTTTTAGTGTTGTTCAGAGAGCAATATGCTCCCCTTATCTCTGTATGTCTTAAACTCAGCTTTGAGTGTCAGTTTGATGGTATATAATATTAGAATTATGTTCTCTTTATTTCTGGTAGACATTTATTCTTTATTTTTTAAAAATAGGAAGTCTGTGTCAGCATTATTTAATCCTTTTCTACATAATCTCTCCATTCCTTATGGTAATTTTTGAGAACTAACAGCTTCTCTGTATCACTGATGGAATGAAAATTTCCCATAAAGGTTTGTTAATGACTAAAGCTAAGGTTGCATCTTTATCTTATTTCTTTCCTAGTATATTCAACATATACTCACGTTTAAAGTTCTATATTATCCAGCCGCAACTCTATTTTTGGTTTGATTGTGATGGGAATATTATTGTTATCATTATTTAAAATATTTTTATCCCTATGGTAGTTTGTGGACAGAGTACACATAAGCAAATTTGTGAAATTCAACATTCATTCACCCATTGTGTTAGCTTGTGTATATCCAAACTACCTCGTGCCTCTACTTGTTTGCTTTGTATTCAAATGAGCTTATTTAGAAGATGCATATCCTATTTTGGTATGATACTTAGATTGAATATATGTTGTCACTACTGTATCCCCTGATTGTTGCTGCTACTGCTCTTACTCTTGTATCCAACACAATGTGGATTGCTTCATTCATCATTGCATGGTATCTGTGTATTTACTTTACTTTTTCTCTTGTTTAGATTTTAATATAACACTTTCATTTTCCCCAGGCTGCACACTATAGCTCCCAGTCTTGAACAGGACATGTTTAGAGCATTTAGGGTTTTATGTACAACAGCATTGGATGACTAATCTAATGCTTTTCATTCTAAATTATTCCAACATTTGATAGTGAAATCAGAAAGTGTCTCCTATTTTTGGATAATTGTGATTTCTCATACATGTTGAACTAGACTGACAGGGTAGCACAAAACATTAATTTCATCACCAAGGATCCAGATGCAAGTAGATTTTGGTGAGTACAAGCCCAGCCTGGTCTGCATTGAGAGTTCCAGCACAACCAGAATTTCAGAAAGACCTTGTTTTTGTTGTTGTGGTTGTTGTTGTTGTTTTAATGTAGTATTATATGGTGTACTAATTTCTTTTGACTTACTGTGAACAAATTACCAGGTTGAGCACTAGATTCAAAAATCAGGGTATAACCTCTAAAAGCTGATATCTATTGAGTTATATCTACCAAGAACATACCATTGGCTAAGGATTCAATAATCTCTCTGAATGCAACTGGTGACAAAGGAATAAACATGGACCTTTGGGAGAATATTTTAAATCAAAAGCAAAAAGGAAACGGTGGCATTGAAGTTGTTAGAGTCAGATCCTGAGACAATTCATGTTGTGTCACCCGTTCTCAATAGATCAATTAAAGGGACAAATGAATAGTTAAAAACTGACAAGGGAGCAGATTTATTTAATTAAAAGATCCAGTGACCATGTCTTCCTTAGTCTATTTTCTAGGCCAAAGCATAGTTCATGTTTAACTAGAAAGTAATAGGTATGCATAACTAAAAGGCCTCATCAAGGTTTGCTCCAATCTACTATCTCTCTGCTTCAGTTTCCTAAAAGGTGATTTACTCTTTTCAGACAGGGTGTGACAATTTCCAAGAAAGAAGGTTTCCTCTGGTGAGCACAAAACTTCATCTTTTTTTCTTCTTCTCCCATCACTAAATGGGGTAGATCCATATCTGGGGTGGGTCTGAGAGGTCTATGGTTTTAATGGTATGGAAAAGTGGAATATATATATCTTCTGAATGCCTCATGGATTCTTGGTAGAATGTTATTCCATTTCTTCTTCTGACTGGTTGGCCTTAATGATGGGATCCAGCCTGTTCTGGCTCATTGTAACCAACAGACTAAAGACAGCATAATATCATACAGAAACAAATGAATTATTGCAAGTCATCTTTAGTTATTATATGAAAAATATCTTTTATCTTCCCTTTAAATTTTCCAAGATTAATGAGTATAATAATTAATTAATTAAATTCTGTTTTCTTAAATTACTGGTCCTCCCCCTTCATTTAAGCAATTCTACTAGAGAGACGAGGAAAAGAATAAATGTAGTGATAGATTTTAGATGCTGTATTTGAGTCAGATTAACATGGATAATTTTGATAGCAAAGCAGATTTGTCCTATTTATCTTCCATTGTGTTTCTAACTCTGTTCAGTCTTGAAGTTAAATGAACTAAACTCTTAGCTATTATGCTTGGTGTGTACTAATAATATTGGATGTGTTTGCAGGTTCTTCTTGCTATTTTGTCATATTTTCACCCAGAGGAGCTTCTGCTGAGCAGTATAAATATAAATTCTTTCACTAACCCTAATTAGTGAACTACCTTCCTTCTCTCTCTCTCTCTCTCTTTCATCAATATCTCTATACCCAGTGTTATGTTTCCCACTCAAAATATGATGTTATTGCAGATCTGGGTGCTAGCAAAATTGACTACTTGGTGCAGTTGGGTCATCAGGGGCTCCTGATTTTCTTGAGACACTTAGCTTGCCCCAAATCAAAATCCAACTTATACTACCAATCTTTTTCATGTTTAGTTTAGGGCTCCCCAGTAAGATTATATATTTTAACTTTGAGCATCCGGTCATGTGTTTGTCTCACTGGGGAATGATTTATCATTGGCCTTCCACATACTTTTGGCCTCAGAAAGACTAAGCTCACATCAGCCCTCAGAGTACAGCAGTCCTTCATGTCTATTCTAGAGTCAATTAAATTTCCTAAGATGTAGATGTGCATTCTTTGATTTTCTTTTTTAAAATTCTGTTTGTTGAATGTTTGAGACTGAATTCCTGTGTTAAAGTATGAGCCAGAAGTGCCTGGTATAATGGCCTTTTAAACATCTAAATTTTTTTTAGTGTTGTAATTATGAAAAAGCAGTTTTCTCATCTGTGAGCACTGAATATATTAGCCCTCCTGTATTTCCTACCTTTGACTAGAAATCTTAGTTTCTTCTATCACAGTTTGGCTTCCTGCTTGACTATTTAATTTAGCAAAATGGAATCTACATATACATTTCTATAATTTATATCACATAATTACACCTATTTTCAAAGTCCTATGTAACTTAACTGCATAAAACATTCTTTCAATGCAGCTTGCAAGAAATATGCTAAATACAATGGCATTACCTACTTTTTTGTTACAGTCATGGATTTTGTTTTTTTTATCTTGACTAATTATATTCGGTATGGACATTATCTCATCAGGGATCATAAATATTTCCAATCATAAATTGAATGTTTTTCTTTAGTTCTTTATATGAAGCATAATTTGTCTATAAACATTTAGATGGTTAAAGGTCTTCCAAATTATTTGTCTTTGCTGCTATTGATTTTGAACATTTATTTTTCAAGAATGATTAGTGTATGCTGGAGGAAAACTACAGAATAGAAAGCAGCATCTGTGAACAGAGTAATTTTCTGCATGCTCAATGACATATTCAAATTATGATTAACATAATTTGTGATATAAATTTTGTCACTGGACACATCCCATAGATGTCATATATTATTATTTACACATTAAAGTGCTTAAAAAGTGTCAGTGGTATGTAAGTTTATTCAAAAATCTACTAATAATCAATATAATTAGAATATAGCATTTTTTCTTGAGTTTGTGTTATTATTTTTAAAGATTCATTTTGAGATGTGTTTGTGTTTGTGTTTGTGTGTGTGTGTGTGTGTGTGTGTGTGTGTGTGTGTGTGTGTTCATTTATCTATCATGGAAGAGGGCATCAGTTTCTTTGGAGTTAGAGTTTGTAAGCAACCAATTATGGGTGTGTGATGTTTTTATTATTTTATTATCTATCATATTATCATATTTTATAATTTTACTAGCTTACAGAGAATTGTGTCGTATTATGGCACTTAAAGATGATTTTTGTTTGGTTGTTTGGTTGGTTGGTTTTGGTTTTTCGAGACAGAGTTTCTCTGTGTAGCCCGGGCTGTCCCGGAAATCACTCTGTAGACCAGACTGGCCTAGAACTCAGAAATCCGCCTGCCTCTGCCTCCCAAGTGCTAGGATTAAAGGCGTGGGCCACCACCACCCAGCCAAAGATGTTTTCAATACATCCCAACCACAGTTTTTTGTCCTCCATTTCTCTCAACCTTCCCACACTCCCAGCCATTCCCTCATCAATTCTTGTTTCCCTTCAGAAAAAAAACAGGAATCCAGAGATGGCCATTGAATATGTTTCAAAAAGATACAATAAGACTAGGCAAAACCCCTCATTATGAAGGCTGGGTGAGGTAAACCAATAAGAGTAAATAGGTCCCAAGAAGAAAAGAACAACTTAGAGACACCGCACTCCCAATGTTTAGAGTTCTAAAACTACCTGGCTAAATAAACCTAGCCTTGACAATCTTTTA
This sequence comes from Mastomys natalensis, assembly GCA_021653895.1. Taxonomy (NCBI): domain Eukaryota; kingdom Metazoa; phylum Chordata; class Mammalia; order Rodentia; family Muridae; genus Mastomys; species Mastomys natalensis. Next base: position 37,506 of record JAJTUV010003044.1, read on the forward strand.
GTCTCTGTGAGCACCTATGAGCCCTACTTAGTGGAGGTCTGTGGGCTTTGTATTCTCGGTGTCTTGGTCCCTTCTGGTTTGTACAAGTCTTCCTATCTCCCTTCTCTGGGGTTCTCCCAGCTTCAAATGGTGGGAAATTAAGCAGATTTCCAATTTGGGTGCTCTTTCACCTAATGTTTGGCTGTGAGTCTCTGCATCTTTTCCTGTCACCTGCTGGCAGAAGCCTCTCTGACGAGCATTAGGCTGGGCACCAATCTATGAATCCATAAGGATATCATTAGAAACCTTTTTTTATTTTGTTTTTAATTATACCTCTTTGTGCTATATCCATCTTCTGATTCCTGGACATCCAGGCACTGTTGGGGATGAGCTCTGTCTTCTGGCATGTGCCTCAAATTAGTTCTGTCATTAGATGGCCACTCCCAAAAGTTCTGCTCCTGTGTTTCCCCAGCACATCTTGTAGGTGAGATAGATTGTAGTACTAAGATTTTGAGAATGGATAGATTGATGTTCCAGTCCTAACACAGGAAGCCTTGTCTCTTTACAGGCAATGGCCTGCCCAGCCTAAAATTCTTTATTACTAGGAGTACTAGTAGAATTCTGGAAGTTTCTATTGCACTAGGTTTCTAAGTTACCATTCAAAATGTCCTTCAGTTTCAGTTCTGTGTCCCCAAACTCTCCTTCTATTCCTCCCTAGTCACCAGATCCCTCCTGTTCTCAATCACCCATCCCAAGAAATACTCACAAAAGTCTATATTCTGTTTCTTCTTTCCAAGGAAACTCATGTGTCTCCTTTAGAGTCTTCCTTTTCATGTAGCCTTTCTGAGACAAGGTATCTTTGTTTGTTTTTTTTGTTTTGTTTTGTTTTGAGACAGGGTTTCTCTGTGTAGCCTTGGCTATCCTGGAACTCACTCTGTTGACCAGGCTGGCCTCCAACTCAGAAATCTGCCTGCCTCTGCCTCCCAAGTGCTGAGATTAAAGGTGTGTGCCACTACCGCCCGTTTAAGTAGCCTTTCTAAATCTGTAGATTGTAGCATGATTGTCACTTACTTATCAGTTAAAATTATTGATAGTGGAAACTCAAATGGCTGAGAAACACTTAAAGAAAAGCTCAATATCCTAAACCAACATGGAGATAGAAATCAATACTGCTTTGAGATTCCACCTTAGACCTATCAGTATGGCTAAGATCAATAACACAGGCGGCAAGGATGTGGAGCAAGGGAAATACTCCTTCATGCTGGTGGAAATGCAAACTTGAACAATAACTTATGGAAATCAATATGGCAGTTTCTCATAAAACTACATCAGAACCCAGCCATATCACTCTTGAGCATAAACCCAAAGACAACTGTATGATACAAAAGTACTTGCTCAACTCTGTGTGTGTGTTTGTGTGTGTGTGTGCACATACATATGTCATCAAATATATAATATAATATATAGATGTATTATGTATATATATATATTAATGTATATAATTACATATAATGTTTTGATATATGAAATTTGCAGACAAATGAATAGAACTAGAGAATATCATTCTGAGTGAGATGAGTCAGGACCAGAAAGACAAACATGCATTCACTCACTTATTATGACATTTTCACTCCCCTCTTCATTCTCTTGCAGGTGCCCAGACACAGTAACATGCTTTCTGCTTTCATATCAGATGTAATGTTTTGTCCCTTCTGCCTTCCTTCTCAGCACAGCCTGTTCTTTCTCCAATTTACTTTTATGGTTTACAGCCAGTCTCCACTCCTTAAGTACATACAATAACACATACATTACAGTTAGGATTCCTCTATAAAAGAGAATGTAATTTTATTTTGTCTTGCTGACACTGGGTCTCTTCTGAAAATATAACCATATTTATTTAACTATAATCATATCTCTTCAGTATTGAATTTTAAAGTGATCTCGTGTGGAATATAAAATCTGAAATACTTCTTTTGTACTTTCTTTTTAAATTACAGTCATCCATATGTAATTCCCAAAATAGAAAAATTAATTTTAAGGGTCAAAGAAAGTTCTGGCAAAACATCATGGATAAATATGGAAATAATGACCTTCCTTTCCAAACACTCAACACCATTTTAGCTAAAAAAAGTAATATATATTGCTCACTAATTTTTCATACATCTACAAAGTTACAAATGTGTTGTTTGCATTCTTTTTACTTTAAAAGAAACAGTTACACATGAGATGCATAAAGTCTCAAAACTTGACTTGAATTTAGCAACTTTGTTTTCTAATGAGAGACAGAAGTGTTAAACTGGATGTGGTAATGGGAGAAACTGGGAGGAGTAGAGGAAGAGAAGAGAAATATATTTTAAATAAAAGGGAAGGAAAAATAACAAAAAAGATAAAAGAATCAATAATTAAAATTTTCACTCATAATCATAATAGTATTTACACTTTCCTACTATCTTTTTATCCCATTGTTCTAATGAAAGTTAAGATATGTTAGTTTTGATTTATTGTCTTACACTATATTATATAGTATATTTTATTAGGTTACTGTCATAGAAGTCTGAATGTTTTCAAATGAGAGACTGAAACTGGGTGGATATGGGTGCAAAAGATGCTAGGAAGAGTAGAAGGTGGGGAAACCATACACAGGGTATATTATGTGAGAAAAAAAGATATGTTCAAAAGGAAAATAATATCCATCTTACTCATGTATCTTCAAATTTAGTCTGTCATTCTACTTGTAGAAATCTCTAAGATATTTTTCCTTCATTTTTGGTTTTCTATAGTCAAATATATCATTGATTTTACATTTTTCATATTGAGATATGTAATACTTTCATGGACAGATATTGAGATATTCCATCACATTTGAAACAAAAGATTGATTGAATGATATGATTGGTATAATTTTGTGATCTTTCAAGTCCTTTAAGAATTCTAATATTATCTAAAATTCAGCCCATTCATTTTGTGTCCTTTATCACTTAAATGACAACAAACCTCTAAGCCAATTGACCCATCCTTTCTTCTTATGCATCTCAAAGCACACAGTATCCTCCTGACTTACTAGTATTCTTACTGACATATTTACCATGAGGGAATTTTTGTACCGTGGAAAATTTTTAGGTCATCATTAAAGCTGATCTTCTGAGTGGTAAACCTTCTTTAGTCTTAAATGCTTTATAATGTCTTTTAGACTTTATAGTTTTTAGACATGATAGTTGATTAAATAGCAAATAGTACATTAAAAGCTCACAATGTAAAAATGTTAGGTCACTATCTTTAGTCCCTTTAACTTTGTACATGGGCATCTTACAGAGAAAACATGTTAACTGTATTCTGAGTGCCACCAGTCTGAGGCCAGCCTGGGCTACATAGCAAGACCCTGACTCGATATAAATGACTGGCTTTGAAATGCTTAAGATAGAATTGATTAATATCAAAGAGAAAGATAGAAGACATAGAGTAATGAATGAGATAAATCTGTAGTTACAAAAGGAACATCAAAATAATAAAAAGAATGGCATGTTAATGAAAATGAGATGTGAATCACTATGGAAAAAAATAGAAAAGTCACTGCAAAACCAAAAAGAACAGTGGTAAAATAATATAATAAACCAATTTTTATTATTTAATTAGTGCTTCTCTCCTTCAAAGGACCAGTTAGGAAAAGGTGCAAGGCTTTAATTAATTTACTTGCTGTATTTGGAGTTGAAATATGGTAATTTACCTTATTTTTAAGATTAAATATTTTATGTGTATGGGTGTTTTTGCCTCATGTATGTCTATGTATCACATGCAAATATGGTGTTCATAAAAGTCAGAAGAAGATATTAAATCCCTGGGAACTGGAGTTATATAGAGTTCTGAGCTGTTGTATGAGTGCTGGGAATTGAACCCTGATGCTCTGAAAGAATAGCCAATGACTTTAAGTACTGAGCCATCTTTTGAGTCCCATGTTCATGTGTTTGAACACCTAGTCCTCAGTTAGTAGTATTATTCTGGAAAGATGTAGGGCCTGGCTGGTGCAGTCTTTGAGGGTTATGGCTCAGCATTGCTTCTGTTCCCATCTTCTCTGCCTCCTGATCTGCCAAGTGTGAAAAGCCATTATAACACCATCCTATTGCCAGGTCTTCCATGTGATGAAGTAAGCTTCTGGAGTCATGAGCCAATTAAAAAAAAAAGAATTCTAAATGTAGGTAGATCCAGATGCTGACTGGGTCCCATACACCCTGTATGGTTGTGTTTGTATATGTGCTTATTTTTATTTTAATTCACTGTTTGACCAGAGAAGATGTTGTCTATCCTTTCATACTAAGGCCAATACTGCTTTCTTCTGCTGTTTTGGTCAATTATGGTTAAATACGTCAGTTTTATATTAATTCTCCCTCTGCTGCTTTCTGGAACTGTATCCATTCCTCTATGTTTCTCTCTCTCTGTCTCTCAATGTTTACATAAACACACACACACACACACACACACACACACACACACACACACACTGAGAGACAGAAGTGGGTGGAGGGAGAGAAAGAGAGAGAAATAGACATAGACAGAGAGACAGAGAAAGAGGCATCTCAATCACTTGTTTCCTGTTCTTTTTATTGACTCTCATGGCTTGTAAAGCTTCAGCAAATGCTCTACTCTGAATCACATCCCAATCTAAGCTTCTTAAATAAAATCCAAGGCACTTTACTCTTTTCAATTATTTACATATTTTTTTTTTCAATTTAGCCTCAAATATATTTGGAATATATTCATTAGAATTAATTCAGGCTTCTACAGATAAGTTTAGAGAATAATATAAAAATAAAAGGTGCATGAAAAATTTTCAGATTGATTTACTTCAAGTGCTTGGGCTTTACTGGTTGCACAGCATGATGATAAAATACTCAAGTGCATCAGTCCCTGGGCTCAGCATCAGTCATGTAAAATAAATAATAATTCTTCACAATAACATCACATTTGTTACATTTTAAGACTAGTTTTAAATTTTGTATTTAGTAATTACACATGCATACAATTCATAGATTTCAATTAGTGTTTAGGATTTTCTCATTTTTATAGTAATACCTGTTTGTTCTATTCAAAAAAAACAGACAATATATTAAAAGTTACATCTTTCTTCTCAAGATCATTACCACTAATGTAATATTTACTCTAGGAAAGAAATATATCTATTTCTTCCAAAGACTCAAAAACTTAAAACTAATCTATTGATGAATTGAGCTATGACTTTATCATCCACAGTGACCTGATGAAAGGATTCAGCCACTTTCCAAGTAAGAAAGGTAATTAATGAATATTATCTCTTCTCTATGACCTTGATTTAAGCAAGCCACTTTTTTAGAGTGCCTTTCCAAGCTTACAGGCAAATATAGTGTATCATATTTGTACGTTTTGTTCAGTGTTCTCCTCAAATAATAGGTAGCAGAGGTTACAGTGAAGCAAATTGTGTCTTGTTTGTTCTTCATACTATACAATAAGAGCTTTAAATTAATGGCATTATGCACCACTCTCCCCAGAGGCTACATTTGGAACAATTCTGTTTCCAACCAGTATATAGTATTTTGGTTCCTCAACTCTAACGTTTTTTTTACTTAATGTAACAGAGGAAAATTTCTAAGTTCCCATGAACATTAGACAATTTAAGTTATCATTTGTCCTGTGGCACAACTTCACATGTGAAAATGTTATAAAGGCTATTTCTCAGCATCATATCTCCATTGCCACTATTGAACTATATGCAGCATAGCATTTAGATTCAACAACCATATCAATGCATTTTATTAATAATGACATCAATACACAGTAGTATTTTATTAATAAGAAAAATATTTTAGTTATCAACGCAGTGAAAAATGATCAGACTTCGCAACAGTGAAAAACAAGTAAGTAAAAATAAATTGCGCACTGAATCAATGCTGTTGATTTGAGAATAAAATTGCTGTTGATACTGTGAAAAACAAAAAAATAAATTATTTATAGATTCTTAGGATAAGAGTAAAAACATAAAAGAAGAAACAAAAGATATATTAATTACACCATTCTATTGGAGTAATCCATATCAGTCATAAGAATGACATGGATTTTATAAGTCCTGGATATTTATGTACAAAATACCATCAAAAGAAAAGACAAGTCTTCAATTTAATGAAAAAAGAAAATACTGAGATAATAATTTAAATAAGAAATTATATCCCAAAATTTTAGGAATGGTAGTTCCTGACAAGGTAATTAGAAAACAAACCTGTGAAAGTGAATAAAGCTAAAGATGAGATTTGCAAAACAGGGCAGAATTTATTCTATGGGATAGGACATAGCAAGACTTTACTGTGATTATATAACTTACTAGTTCAGAATATCTACAATGACAGCAGGAATGAGGATAGCACATTGATTCGATCAGACCTACTTTTCTAAATAAAAATATATAAGTAAGAAAGAGCTCACCACTGCAAGTACAAAGCCTACTAAAATGTGTTCTGAAATACGCTAAAGTTCTAAAGAAGCAAATGACTATTTCTAACCAATTGGCTAGAATGATGAAGAAGAAAACAAATGAAACAATCAGCTGTAATGTCCATCAAAATATCTTTTCTATTACCCCTAGTCATTATAGCTTTAATGAATGTATTCAATGTTGCAAGCTAGCCATTACCTACAGAATCTAGGACAGAAATCTCTCCAGTGATGACCTCTTTGTTGTTGCCTCTTTTATGAGGTGTTATTTAACACAATTTTTTTTTTAATTAATGTGGGTTGAGAAATCTCTCAATTAACCATAATGAGGCTGTCAGTTTGGGAGTAAATTGGAAACATAATGTACAGAGGCAGAAAGTTATGAGACGGACACTTGTTAGGACACACATGAAATGCTGACCCACTTTGAGAAGTGTCACGAATGCCTAGCCACATCTTGAAAACTTCAATTTCAGGTCATTTTTAGAGAGAAAGGCAATAAGTTGAAACATTTCCAAATAAGAAAGCTTGTGTGCATTTTATAGCAGGTTAGGTAGATTTCACAGCATGCGAAGTGATTAACAGCATGTAACATAATGATGTAAGTGTCATGGATGTGTTTACATTCTGTAATGTCAATATTCTGTATTGCTGGTGACTAAAGAGAAAATAGGATTACAATGGACATTTGGTCTTGGGTTCATCTTAGTTTCCAATTTGTTTTTTTAAAACTTAACATTAAAAAGACCTTTTTTCAAAGAATTTTGGTTTAATCGACTTCAGTGGTTCTCTTTATGGATATATAAACTTATGCATGGGTACACGTAATACAACTGTGGGTACAGAATAAGGTACTTTAGGGTCTCTTATACTCAATACTTCCAATAAATTAATCTCTCTCTCTCTCTCTCTCTCTCTCTCTCTCTCTCTCTCTCTCTCTCTCTCTTTCTTCTGTCTCTCTCTCTCCCTCCCTGTATATAAGTCTTTTGCCTGGTGTATGTCTATATTTCACATGAGTGCCAAGTGCGTAAAGAGGTCAGAAGAGGATGTCAAATCCTTTGAGATTAAAGTAATGTTATGTAGGGTTTTGAGCTACTATGTGGGTCCTTAGTATTGACCTGTGGATAAAATCCGTGCCTTTTTGTTTTGTTTTTTCATTTTTTGTATGTTTTGAGTTTTTGTTTGTTTGTTTTTGTTCTTCTTGTTGTTTAAAACAGGGTTTCTCTGTGTAGCTCTGGCTGTCCTGAACCTCACTGTGTAGACCAGGCTGGTCTTCAATCCAGTGATCAGATTGCCTCTGCCTCTGGATTCCTCAGGTTAAAGATGCTTGGCTAAGGCAGTGGTCTTAAAAGCTGAGCCATCTCTCTGGCTCCAAACACTTTTAAATTACAGAGAGGAAACAGATTTATTTTATCTCTGTGTCTTTTCTTTCCTATTCTATTTTAAAGTTTTGCAAAATACCATTCTTCACTATTTTGCATATTTACACATACCCATCGCTTACCACGAGTTAGTAAATATGGTCATCCATGTTATATAATGAGCAAAGACAGCTCAGAGTTGTAAGTTTGGTTCCAGTGGAGCTGTGAAGAAAAGCACTGGTCATTTAAACTTGTTTCACTGCAATTAGTTTGTAATGTCTCTTGTCTTTAGTTAAACTGTTGTGATATCACAATAACCAATCATGAAGGGACTGATCTCATCGGTTTTAATATTAATATAATACTAGCACTAACAATCCTCATGTGTTTGTTTCCTTCCAGTATTTCATTAAAGCACTTTTTGGAAAGGAGATATTTTAAAATAAGTCTCATTAATCCATCAGTTATCATAACTTTATTCTTTCCTGTACCTAACCTGTGCAAACTAGTGTAATGTTCTGATGGGTCAATCTTTAGGTTCCAGAAAGAGGCATCATTGCGAGATGCACATAGTCATAGCGTGAGAATTCTATTCTAATGCAAATAGACCATGAATCTTACCCAGTGCTTTTCATTCTCAGTAGAGGAAAGATTCAAATTTGAAAGTACATAATCTTGTCTTTGTCTTTCCCACAAAGTTCAGCTTCTGGGGAAAAATCAGTATGATGACTGTAATCACACTACAGGGCAGACCTTCTCTGGTCATTTAGAACAGCCTCACACTTTCCAAAAGTTCTGACATATGTGGAACTAAGAAAATAGAAAATAAATTAGGTGCAGTAAGAACTGTCCATGACGTAGCATCTTTTCTTAACCAGAAGAATTATTTTCATGTGTTATAGTGAAAAGAACTATAAAATGGACTTGCAAAACACAAAAGTACTTCTGATACCATTTAAAAATCTGAAAATCTATGGCATTCCCAATAAAATTAGGCTGAATAGTTTCACTATCCAAACATATATTGGGTGATTTGTTGGTGTATATTTCCTGTATTTGTAATTTCTTCTGTAGTCGTCTCTGATACAATTTTTGTATACCCTTTTCCATCAGGAAAACAGCTAAATTTCCAATTATAGTAAACGTAAAATATTGGGGTATTATATCATATTAATAAATTGTAACTCCTTAGGAGAAAATATTCAAAATTAGGTAGCATATGATTGATATTTGTGGTAATATAAATATTTTCTCATAAAATCATATTTGAGAGTGACAAAATTATTGGAGATTTTCTATTATATAAATTTTCATTTTATGCAAAACTGATTTTTTCTTCTTCTTTACACCTTAAGTGATTGTTATGATGCATTACATAGTTCACAGATTTCACACAGCCTCTGCTGAGGGATACTGTGTTCACATTTGGATCATTAACTGCTCTGGAAAGTTGAGCTTTTTGGCTGCCTTCAGAAGAGTTTATGAGTGTTTTACGATGTTTCCTGGTTATGCTGTATTTTTACAACTGTTACAAATAGACACAAATGTCATAAATTATTGCAAAAAGTTATCCTCGATCCCTCTGAGTTTAATAAGGAACAGTTACAGAAAAGGGAAGTTTGCAAGTGCCACTAAAGTTGGTTGATGGATTCCACATGTAGAACAGGTTCTCAGATCATGAGTCAGATTGGTTAAACTTCTAATGCACTCTCTCTGTTTTTCTCCTACTCTCTGACACTGTTTTAAATGTACTCTAGCTTCTGGATGAAATAACTATTTGTTACTGAATATGGCTGTTTATCATAGCTAAAATATATAAAGTGCTTCTCTTTCCAGATACAATGAAAATGTATGTTCACATTCTGCTCTAAATCAAACAATTTATATAAAATATGCTTGAAAAATCCTCATCTAACTAAAAACTTTAAATCATTAACAATTTGAATGTCATAGTTAAGACACTGTATATACATTTACCTAAAATTTAGAGTTTTTAGCACTCACACATTTTTAATAGTTATAAAACCATTATCATACAAAACATTTATTTAGAGACAAAATATATGCCCAGAATAGTAGTAAGTATTATTAATCGAAACAAAGTTATATAATCGAATGGTGAAATTGTTTATACTTAATGATAATTCTACATAATTCATTGATGCTAGACATAGTTACACACACACACACACAAAAGCAGACTTAAAGAATACTACTGTAGCTAAAAGAAATTTAAGGTTATTAAATTTAAATATTTAGCAATAGAGATATACTATGAAAACAGCATTCCATGATTGTTTCACTGTTTGGATTGCATCATATAATATACTGTATATCACAATTATGAATAGGACTGCAACATATGTGGGGTATATGATATATACTATTGTGTATTCTCAGTCATTGGTTAAAATATGCACAGTGTGTAGTCATAACTAGACGTTGGTTCAAAGAACTATATCACGGAAAATATCTTTAGATATCTACAGACTTAGCAACATAGGCTCCCTTGAAGACTGAATCACAAATCTTATGTTTGAACCCACCGGTGATTTCAAAGCAATGTCCATCCATGTGCAAATACAAGAAAATAAATTAATAGTAACTACTAGCTTCTAAGTATTCAAATAGATTATACTATTTATTTATTTATTCTTTATAAATTCTTTGTTAAATTTAATATGAAGTCAGTAGCAATTAACTTTCTTTCTTTTCAAAATTAGTTTGAACTACAAGGGAAAGAAGGATAGAAAATGAAGCCTGGAGCAGAGGGAGGTGGAGTCTAGTCAGCACAAACCATGGGCTTAAAACATGGATATTAGCTAACTATGACTTAAAAGCAAATACTGCCTGGAGAGCTTGAGAGAATTATCTCATAACAATCTCCTTGACATTAATGCAGATCACATCATTAGCCTAGGTTGTTAAATAATGGAACTGAGCCCTGACTACCATTAACACTTAATGAATGGAGGTCAAGATGTTAACTAAGGTGGAAGAAAACAGCCCAAACCATTGTGTTTGACTGCTAGGCCTGAGTATTAAGTGATAATCTATAACAGTCTACATTTCGAAATATGGATCCTATCTAAAGACAAATTTTCTTTTATTGTTAAGCCTGGTTTAATAGTTCATTGTTTATGCATTGTTTTTATATTTGTTTTAAGTCAATACAACTATATAATTTCCTTCTTTTTACTCCCTTTGAACTCTCATACCCCCACATACTCTCTCTCTCAAATAAATAGCCTTATTTTTAGTTATTATTGTTACATATACGTGGATATCTAATCAAATGAATATAAATATAACGTGATGAGGCTATTTGATGTTGCTCTATGTACATTCTTAGGACAGAGTGCTTAATTTTGGATAATCAAGTAGGTGTTTCATTGCTCATTACAACTTATCATGAAAGTATACCCATGTTACCTGTAAAATTATTTTTATTCAATATTATATATTAAATGCAGCCTAGAAATAAAATTTCTCTTAAAAGAAATTTTATGCAGCTTAACTTGGAAATGGTGTTTATAATTTTAGCTTGTAACTAATCATCTAGTATTTTCACTGGAGCTACCCCAACTTGGTTTTTGAATTGAGTAAATAGCCTTGATTATCAATCATAAAAATTATTAAAAATATGTATTTACTTGATTTAATTAAATAAGCTAAAAACAAGTTCCTAAAACAAAAACATCCTAATATAATACATAAATACTTTTAACATATTTTAACTGTTTTAGAACTTTTCTAAGATTGTTTCCAGTCAGTGTCTCTTTTTTCTACTCAGCATTAATGATATTTTATACATTCTATGTGATCCTTATTAACAAACATAAATGAATGTAACTCATGTACTCAAGTTTATATTTCCAAATGTTCTATAGTAATTGGATAAGTATCTGATTTTTGGAAAATTGGAGATTTTTAAAGCATGCATATGGAACAGACACAGTATTCTGAAGTGATTCTATTCTATAATTCTTCCAAAGAAAACCAATAGATACCTAAAGGTACATATAGGCATGCCTTCTTTTTCTGCATCATAGCTGTGCTCTTGTTCTATTCCATTTTACGTTATCAAACTATTGTATATTAGATGCTTGCCTATGGCGATGCAGTGGCCCCAACTTGTTTAAGATGGAGCAACATCAGGACTACATTAAGGAAGGAATGTTTTATTTAAAGCCCTGTTGGTAACACACTACCATATTTCCCCTTACAATTTGCTCGCTCTAATTGCTAAAACATTTCCTGCTTTTTCAGAGCTGTAGAGACCCAAGAAATGTACAGAAGATGCACAACCAGATTTACATGGAAAGGACAAACTTGTTTTCCATCAGGCTTTTAAAAGTGTTGGAGCCACGCCTTATATTACTTCTTTCTTTTTCTTTGATCACTATTCATTACTTAGAACTAACCTCCTTAATGATACAAGTTTTTAATTGAGTAATTAGTGAGTCATTCATGCTCGTAACGTTTGAGTGAAATTCAGGGAGAAAGAACACAGACAAGGGAACCCACGAGTGGACGCACATGAAGAAATGTTGTCTGCAAAACTGATCACAGTGTGAACTTTGGATTGTTGGACTGCTTCCACTAATTTGTAGTTCTATTTTAAAGACTAAAAAATGCTACCTCACTTTTAAATTTGGGGATATCTGTGATCTTTTAATTTTCAAAATGACTTAGAAACAAGTAGAAATTCTTTCTATCAGTTTATTTAGAGACAAATAGCATTCTCAATTATTTGATAAAACTTTTTAAAGTACCTAAATGACATTATTGATAGTAACAGAATCCAGTTATATTTCAGAAAAATATTCTACTTCCTCGAAACAATTACAGGTGTTAAGATTTAACTAAATTATCCTACTGCCCCTGTTCTCAGTTTGCTCTGTGTATCTCTTATCTCTCACAGCTTCCAAAGTGATAAAGGAGAAATAAAAGGAAATTAACAGCCATATGAGTCAAACATATTTTATATTCAAGGAAAGAGCAAGTCTTATTTCTAAATTCCGTGTATTTTTTCCATGTAATTAATATCCATTGTATATAAAATACTTCTTAAGGTGTGTAGTTGGATATAAAATCTCAGCTAAACTAAAGGTATCCTAAACCTCCCATTACCAACACAATAGTGAACAACAGCTTCTATACAAGTTTTATACTTATTAAGTCCATATCAGATGAGGTAGGACATCCCCGAAATAGTTATGTTGTTTTTATTATCTAGGATGCTGGTGATCTGACACACCATCGTACTTATAACTGACTTTGCAGACACGATTGGCTGTTTTTCTGGCTCTGTGTCCCCCGGAGTGGTTCAGAACAGTCTGTGATTGATACTGGTGGATCCTGAGAAGAGAAGTAGTGGACCAGGAGCAGAGGAGACTTCATGTGGCTGTGAGCACAAAGAGAACAGATTCTCAGGAAACATCTCCAGTGAGACAGTCATTTAATGGGGGAAACAAAAACCTTAAACCTTTACGGAGCAACTTTCTGGGTGAGTATATATCATTGGTTGGGACAGAGTGCTGGAGATGCCTCATTTGTTTAAGAAGGAATTAATGGTGCTTCCAGACATAATCTTATGAGAGGAGAGGATGTTTAACCTAGATACGAGGCTATGTGACCTTCTAGGGATGGGGGCTTGGCAACACACAGGCCCAGGAAAAGAGAGTAGTAATCCTACTCAGGCCGATATCAGAATGAGATTTTCAGGGTTTGGACATCCTTCAAGCCCCCTATTGCTCCCTACCAGCTCCATAGATCCTGTAGCTCCCCAGCTACACAACCACCACTCAGAATTTCCCAAAGAAAGGCTAAAGAGATGGCTTAGTAGTTAAGAGAAATAGCTGCTCTTGCAAAAACTTAGGTTCAGTACCCAGAACTCATATAGCAGCTCAAAATCCTATGTATGTCTAGCTCTAGAGGATCTAATTATTAATTCAGGCATCAATGGGCTTGGACTTGGCACCACATATGCACTTATGTACAGTCGAGGAAACACAGAAATACACACACACACACACACACATACACACACACACACACATGTATATATATATATATAAAAAAATAAAAATTTTAAAGAACTTATTGAATATTCAACCATATATTATATATTTTGTATATAGAAATTTTCATTCATTTCTTTTTTTAAAGAGAACATTTATCATTTATCTTTTACATGGCTGTCCAGTGTCACCCAATGTACCCAAGACAATTGATTTGTAGTTCCCTTTTTCTCCACTTAAAAACTTAATATCTCAATTTCTCATTGTTTATATACTTATCATCACAAATTTTCACAACCTAATATTTTAAGGAACATATTTAAAATCAATAAAGAATTGATAATCTCTCTTTGTCTCAGTCTCCATTTCACCCTCCTCTCTCTTATTCTCTCTGTCTGTATCTCTGCCTCTCACTGTCTTTCTTTGTCTCTGTAACCATGCTCCCAGTTACGGGTTTTCAACAGTTGTCCCTGGTGTCCAAATGCTTAATCTCTCTTTATGTCCTACTTGCTCTAGTTTCTCTGTGCAAGAAGAAAATTGTTTTGTGAAGCATTCCAAACCTATAGACTCAATCATTGCAAGAAGGATGAGCTCCGTGGTCCTATTCATGTTTGACATTCTATAAAGGGCTGAGAAAACACTTTCTGAAGGAAAATCAGCAAGATGAAAAGATAAGCCTTCAGGAATATCTTTCAATTTCAACCATTTTTCCTCAATATTTCTGAGGTGCTTTATCTCAATAACGTGAACAAAACAAGAGTGTGCAATGCTGTTCTGAGAGAAAACCTGCACATAAATCACCATAGTCAATTGTACTGTCTTCAGTTGAGTTCATTATGTGCCAATGAATTTCACCATGGTAAAAAAGAAAGCCTGTGTCTTTTCCTACCAGATCTCACTTTGCAGATTTCCGACTGTGGTACGAGAACTTTGACACTCTAGACTGAAGGGCAGTAGGGCTAACCACATGGGGGTCCAGCTAAAAGATGATCAGATATGTAAGTTTTTTTCATTTCTAATTCCCATCAGGAAAGGAGACTGTCAAGCACTCTAATATGCTCAATTAGAAACAGAAGAGAGAAAAATGCTTATAGTTTTTCATAATCCCTCATAAATGGGAAGGGAAACATACTTGAGCCTCTTTTAATCAATGAAAAGACTGTTCTTTCAATGACTCTGTTGTGATTCTTAGCCCTGAAGGACTACAGCCAATAGTGAAGTGACTACTGCTATTTTAGTCATAAAATACCTATGAGAACTCCAGGTGTTGCCTATGAGGCCAGTTGTTAATGGGGCAAGTGAGGATTCATTCCACACCCATTTTTGTACTTTGGTCCTGAAACGTGAACTAGTCTGTAGTCTGTATCCCACCCACATGCCAGCGTGCACCTGCAAAAGTCTTCAATTTGGGAACTTTTAAATCACAAACAGACACCGTGATTCAGCCTTTTATATTAAAAATTCCATAGCAGGGAAAAACTCTAAAAACTTGGAGCTCTAATTCCTTAATGAATTATATTCCTGGAGAGGGCTATATGGCAGACACGACTGGATTTCCTGTCCACAGTACTAGAGAGAGCACTTTGGAACATGGAGAAATTCCATTTCTTGGATAGTGTTTCAGTCACAATGGAGAGTAAGGCAAAAATTATCAAGATTTGTTTTAATTGAGGAAATGGGGAATTCTAAACTATTAATAAAATATTGTTGACATTTAAACTCAAGACAAAATGTGCTTGGCTTTTTACAAGTGAACTATTGCCTTCAGAGATAGAATCCACATATGTAAGCAGGCACTGATTCAAGAATGGTTTTTACACATTTTCTGCAAGACTTTCCTTCTTATCTGTGGAAACATGAAACTGGGTGCACCCCTCTCTAAACCATCCGGTTTCCTTTCAGATTCTCAGTGAACGAGAAACTAAAAGCTGGATTTGTCTAGAGTCACAGTTCTCTTGTCTCTTTCACCTGGAGTCATAAGCTTATTTTTTTTTTTTAGTGTCTTTTGGGAAAGAGGGAGTTCCTCTGAAACGTGGGCCAATTTCACCTGACACTTCTCCTGAGCCCCATTTAGGGTCCATGTAGAAAAATATCTCAAATGCAAATAATTTTTTTTTATCAGTTTTGTGTTTCCTTTGAAAAACACAGACACATGTGATGTCCCCAATCTTGTATTAGTAGTAATTTAGAAGACAGAAATGGTATCCTTTTGGAGAGACAGAAGTGTTCTATGAAGCCCATATTAGATAACTCTATGTCCCTTGCCCTGTGATATCTCTGAGAATAAGGCCAGATGAAGGTTTTGTTAGAAGATGAAAGTGCATGTGAGTAATTAGACTTTAGTCATGTGATCATCACTTCCATTCATGTACTTGTGGTAAACCTCATGGTTCACTTCACCTCTAAACAAAACCAGTGTCCATTCTTCTGACTTCTTTAATCCTACACTGAATCCAGAGTGTCATGCCTCTGAGATCATGGATGAGCAGTTATGAGTGTTGGGACCTGCCATTGGGCTTTCACGTATATCTGATGCCTAGGCAAGCACTCCCATTGTCTCTCCATTAGACTTCTGCTTCCCATCTACTGCTTCCGCAAACTTGTATTGATTATAGGCGAACTATAAAAGGAGAGCTTGGAAAAAGGCACACTCTGTTTAACCCGTAGGGTAGAAGTTAAGAATTCTAGGAGTAAAGCTACTCTCACTAGAGGGATTGGGTCCAGTGACCACATGGTGGCTCACATCCATGTAACTCCTGTTCCAATTCCCTCTTGTAACCTCCATGATCTCATGCTCATACATGTTGCCAGTATACACATCAAATAATAAATACTTTAAAGAAAAAAATGAGGGATGGAGAGATGGTTCAGTGGTTATGAGCAGTGACTGAGCTTAAATAGAATCTGGGTTCAATTTCCACACCCAGCAGGCAGCGCCCAAATATCTGTTCTCCTGTTTCAGGGAAACTGATACTCTCACACCAAGAACATAAAATAAAAGAAAATAAGTTATTAAATAGATTGGAATTTCTAAGATACAGGTAATATCTTTTCAGTTGATCTGATTTTTGTAGCCATGACATAATTTACAAATGTATATTAACCCTGTGTGATATTATATGGCAGCTATATTACAAACTATTTTTAAATGTATACATTTATGTTCTCTTTCCAGGTATAGTTAACTAGGTGAATCTAGCAGTAATAAACAACTAAACAAAATTCTAGATATGCCTACATGATTCAGGAAGTTAAGACATTTGCTAACAATACTGACGATGTGAGTTCAATTCCCAGTACCCACATGATGAGAGGAGACAACCTGGTCTCTCACATTGCCTTCTGACCTCGACATTCATACTATGTTGGAAGATGCAAGCCCACGATACACAAATAGGTAATTCCTTTAAGGATAAATCTTGTGAGAAAACTACCACCAAGAAATCATGGTTATTGGTGAGTTTGCAGGCCTCATGGAAACCTAAGTCTGCAGGGTAAGAAATGAATCAGATGGTGAGTCAGATGTGACAAGCAGTCTGTGGAAATAAAGAAACTGACACAGCTGTACTCAATACAGAAAATTTGTTGCTTGGAAAAGCTGAATCTCATTCTTTTCGGGACTTGCAATGTAAGATTCCATACCCAGGAGCAAGAAGAGAAAGAAAGGACTAATAACTCCCACCTGTACTGTAGCGCTTACGTCCTTAAGGAAGAAAGGACCTGGATTACTTCATATAACATTAATGAACTAGATCTTCAAACAATACAAAATGTATTAGGACTCAAGCAAAAAAAAAAATATCTGTTTCAGTAATAAAGCAAAGAAAGCAAATGTGGCCTTCACAAAAGCAAAAAATTGCTCACATCAAGCCTATTTGGACTAAAGCAAATAAACAATGAGATCTATAATTATTTTCTTAATAAAATTCTTTGTCCATCACAAGTAAGCATGGATTATGGAAGTGCCATGCTCTGCTCACTAGAAATACTGCCCAGATAAGAATCAGAAGCAACCCAACTATATATTTCCTGGAAATGTCAGTCACAGAGTTTTCTGAAACAAGAAAAGGTGAATATTTTTAATGCCATACACTTTAAAAGTTCTGTTTGCTCCATATCAGGAAATGTTACCGAGAAGCTATAGGTAATGACTTCTTCAAGAGAAGGAAGACAGAGTAAAGAAAACAACCAACCAATCAAAACCAAGTGTGTTTTGTCAATGTAGGGAATATCTGATCCCTTTCAGTTAAGCACTAAAGTTAACTAAAACTCGTAACTTTTGCCTAATTAAAAATTTGGATTTCCAAAATCTCTCCCATTAAAGTAAAAGAAGATATACCCTGAGGCTACAAAAGAAACTGCTTTGTGAGAAAGAAATCTACTTTTCTTTCAGAAGAGAAGAATCTAAATTTTAATTTCCAGCATCCATCTCATGTGACTAACAACTGTCCATAATCACAGAGGGTCTGACACCCTCTTCAGGCATCCCTTGTGAAACACACACACACACACACACACACACACACACACAGACAACAGACAGAGAGAGAGGGGAGAAAGACAGAACAGAGACAGAGACAGAGACAGAGACACACACACAGTCTTTAAAACTAGAACTACTTGTTTAATATTTAGATAACATAAAAAAGCACCTTGTTAGAAATATAAGAAGAAACCAAATGAAATCAAACATTGTTAGGGAATAAAAGAAGGAAAAGATGTTAAAATATGCATCTATTTGGGGTAAAAATATTTCCAAGCTTGCACTTGTCTGACCATGTATGAAAGGTATCAGGCCACTTTGAAGACCCAAAGTGCACTGTGGAAGGAACTGTTGAAAGTAATTTAGCATGCCTTGGTGAGTAGACCCTTGCAGAGGATTTGAGGCTATGACGATCAGTTTGAAGGATGCTTTCAGTACCACAGTATATTGAAACTCCGCCGCCTTGCTTCATATTTGCTGAGAAGAACTTTCAAACTTCGTTTCTGCTTCTTTCTTTTTAGTTTCACACCTAAGTGAACTGAGAAAAAGCCCTATGCTTTCTTCTGTGGTGTCAGGAAGAAATTCAAACTACACACTCCTTTCTCCAAAGGCATCTGCCCCACTTATAGTCTTGTATACCCACAGGGGTAAAGGTTGGTCATTTTGTTTTGCTTTCCAAAACTGGCATCATCTTATCAAGAAGAACATAGTATGTGTAAAACTTTTTATCAATACTTTAGTGTGTGTGTGTGGGGGGTGGTAAAAATGTGCTGTTTGTACAGTATGAACCTTGGAATGGACACAACAGCTTTTGCAATGCTCAATTGGCTATGGAAATTATTTTATACACATACTTTACTAGGTCATATTCTTTACAAAGTAGGATTAAGAAGGAGGGGATGTATTGGAGTTTACTGTAATAACATAAGCCATTTTTCCATTTCATCAAAATCATATAAAAAGTAGATTAGATTATCTAAGTTATAATTAAGGGGAAAAAGAGTTTGTTCAGAGTAGTGCTTTAATTTTGGTTTGGGTAACTTCTTCAGGACTCTCTGTACAAAACAATCCTTCCTTATATTTGAGAATATCCAGAAGAAAGGTAGAAATGTCAGGCATAGCTGACAGTGTGCTTGTTAACTATGCAAGAAGAAACAAAGAGAAGTTATTTCAGGCTGATGAGTGCATAGGTTACATGAGAGGAAAGAAAGAAAGGAATAAGAGAGAGAGAGAGAGAGAGAGAGAGAAGAGAGAGAGAGAGAGAGAGAGAGAGGAGAGAGAGACCTGTCCTTGGGAAATGAGATAGTACAGGGATATAATTGCTATTTACTGCACTATCGAGAAAGTGGGAAGATTGGCTTCAGTGAGAAGAATGATATACCACGAAGAAGCTTTATGTGTCTTTACCCAAAGTATTTTAAATATCATCAGCAAGAGTAGGATTCTTTGAAAAGATTGTTTCTTACAGTTTACAACTAAGGTACAGTTACTCAAAAACATATATGTGATATGATCTAACCGTAATATGACATCTAGTGAGACACCTCTTATTTTCGTCCTAAGATTTTCATTCCTTTCCTTTTTATAATATTAACAGCATGTATAAGAGTTTCCATATATTTTTTTCTTCATGTAAACTCATACTGTTGAAACATTTTTATGATGACTGTTGTGTTATCTTTGGCATTTTATGACAATATATGATTCATCTTACTGTTGGCATCTGTTGATATATTTGTTTGTCATATTGTGATTCTCTAGGCATTGTGAAGACTTCACAATTATATTTTTAAAAAGCTGGATGTTTTTAGCCTCTTTCTCCCATGGAACCTGTGGTTTGCTGCAAAACATCCCCCTGAGGAGTCGTAACAAGCCAGGCAGGTGCAGAGGTTTGCCTGTACTGGAATGCACATGTATCCTAGGAGGTATGTGGGAGTGACTCACTCTGCTTTCCTGCAGACAGGTATGGTGAAAGTTGATCTTCTTCTCAGCCCTGCTGACACTTTCTCAGAAAAGTGAACACTAATTTGCACCTCCTTATTCCACCAGGGGCGGGTTAGAATCTCAACCTGACACCTTGTCTCCTATCACCAGCCAGAGTGCAAGGGGTGGGTCCCAGGCTCTGTTGGTGTTGGATCTGAGTGCACATTTGACACATTCCTGGGTCTCATTGGTACAGAAGAAGGAGAGAAGCAGAGCAGAGTGGCAACTGTGTTCACCTTGAAAGACCTCATTCACTTTATTGATATTGGCTTGTGGTAGAAACCCAGCTCCCTACAAAGCCCTGGTAATAATAAAAGACGAGAAAGAAGAAAGGGTTCTTGCCCTCTCCTGGCACCTAATTTGGCTTTAATTAAGTGTCTGAGAGTCAGTTTCCCATTACTTGTATGACTGATTCTGATCTTGGTTTTAAAATAGGGAGCATTGTGTGACAATAATATTAGACACTATTTACATTTCTATTTTATACTATTTTTCACATACTTGTATAATTTGTATAATAGCAATAATAGTATATATTTGTCCTTCTTTTCATGTTTATAACCATATTTCCATGTATATAGTCTTCAAGACTTTCATCCCATTATACAGAATATTCTATTATGTACACAGTATACTATAATACATTTATATTTTTAAAGATTATTTTGGCATTTATTGGAAAATTCTTGCATGACAATGTCATTTAATAGCTATATAGTCAAGTGTCTATCATAATGCCTAAATAATGTTAGTTTTACTTACTTTAAAAATATATGAATGTTTGCCTGTATGTATGCTAGAAAAATATCTGTGAACACTGCTTAAAGAAGCCAAAATATTATCAGATACTGTAGGATTATAGTTACATATCATTTTGAGCAGTCACTGGCTCCGAGAAAGGAAGCCTGAATCCTATGCAAGAACAGTAAGTGCTCCTTCCTGCTGAATCATTTCCCCATCTTTAATTTTATTTCATAAAAATGAGTATATTCGTTCCTCAGACTAGTGTGACCTATAACAGAAGACAGAACAGCTTTCAACACCGTACATGTACAATTGTATAGCTTCATATTGTGGAAGTACTAACAGAGCAGATAGGCATGGAAATGTCTTCATGGATAAGGTACTCATATTTTTACTCTTCTAAAGGACCACATTTCAGTTTAGCACCTGCTTGAGGTGGCTCACAACCTACTTTAACTCCAGTGCCAAAAGATCCAATATTCTCTCTTTGCCACGGCAGAGATGAGAACACATATAGCAACACATACACACACACACACACACACACACACACACACACACACACACAAGTATGACTGTGTCTCACTGGGATTACCAGCCCAGCTGTTGTTATGACTTTGTTAATTTCAGCAGGCTAGTGGGTAAGATTCACTTACTTGCCTTCTCTAACTTTCAGAGGCTATGATACTCTTTAGATCATAGTGACCTTCAAAGACAGTAATAAATATTACCTCCTGGATGTGTGCTGTCTGATTATCATGGAGTCATTAACATTAACAGAGAGGACATTTCTCAGAAGAAAGTGAAAGTATGTACATTATTACAGAAACAAGGCTTATGCCCTCAGGAGCCGTCGACACTCGTGGAGGATCCCACCAGGGTACAGTTCAGATGCTGGAACCATGTCACTCTCTCCCCACTAGAGCCACACCAGGCTCAGCAGATGACTTAGAAATCACATTTTGACACTCTTACAGAGACTATTTTCCCCACCACCTATGTAAAACAGTGTGCTCATATGTTATTGAAGTGATATCCAACTGCAAAATCTTCTGATTATTCAACTTTAGTTTACTCTTTTTTGGTGTGTAACCAAATACATTCACACATACTATGGATGAGTTGTGGGTCATGTTCAAAGACTATGATTTAATATAGATTATCTTTAAGGGGGCTGTCAGCATTTTATTTTTTCAATTTTGTTTATGCCTCATCATTGTTGACAAAGAATACACTAAATTTTATAAATGCACTACAGACAAAATCGTGATTTTTACCACCATATACAAATAGCAGGCTATAAAATTATGATTGATTCTGAATAAATGTGGCTTTTTAGGTATAGAGTAGATGTTAAATTATCTTTAAATTGTAGAGAGATTAGAGACATTAAAATTTGAAATCATGTACTTTTTTGATATTTCTAAATTAGAAGTTTTCCAGGATCTTAGTATCTTTTCTTCTCATTTCCTGGTATAAAATATGGTGAAAAATTTTTTAAAGTTTAGAATGAAAAAGATAAGCTTTGAGTTTTAGAAGAAATTAAGGCTGGTGATGCATGTTTCTGATTTCAATGCTGAGAATGCAAAGGCAGGATCGTCAAGACTTCTAAGTCATCTGTGGAGCCTGGCATAGCCCTGGTGGGGACAGAGTGACATGGTTCCTGCACCTGGACTGTGCCCTGGTGTGACCCTCCACGAGTGTTGATGCTGCTGAGGAAATAAGGTATGTTTCTGTAATAATGTATGTATTTTCACTCAGGTGCGGTAGAAATGGTAATTTCAGGTCAGGGTCCCATTGAGCTAGTTTATCATCTTTACTTAACAAAGGCAGACATATTTCTGACTTCTTTTGCAATGTTAAGAAAAAATGTATGCTCGCTGACTCCTAAGAATCAAAGGGCTGCGGTCATGGGATGCTGAGTCATAAAATAATCAAAAGGAAACCTAGAGTAAATGACTGGATTGATATATAAAATAAAAGACTGGACCTGTGTTCTGCAGGAGATGAGCTATCCAGAGAACTTTTTAGGATAAAAAGAGAAAACTGTTTGGAAAAGATACACAGAGACAGACACACAGACA
This sequence comes from Mastomys natalensis, assembly GCA_021653895.1. Taxonomy (NCBI): domain Eukaryota; kingdom Metazoa; phylum Chordata; class Mammalia; order Rodentia; family Muridae; genus Mastomys; species Mastomys natalensis. Next base: position 60,619 of record JAJTUV010003044.1, read on the forward strand.
AAGAGACAGACAGACACACACACACAGGTACACACACACACACACACACACACACACACACACACACACACAAACAAGCAGACATGGACAGAGATACCTCTCAGAATAGCTAGCAGGACATGAAGAGATCTCTTTGAATAGCAAGCAAACAGACTATAGACAGAGAAATCTCTAGAGAGAAAGCAGAACATAGAGAGAAGCAGACTGGAAAAATTGTACTACGCAGAACACAGTTTGTCAGCTCAGATTCACAAATTCACTTCGAGTCTCTGTTCGCCATCAATCCTAGACACCCCTTTTCTCAGAACCCCTCTCTGTGCTGAGGCTGGTCCTTGGCAGTCATCCTGGACTATGGAGCGATACCATATTTCATAATCTTGACAAAACAAGCAAACAGAACTGTCCTTTGGAAGAATAGTTCCGAATTTTGGTCATGTTACTATCAATACCACCACAGCTATAACACAAGTCAACAGAGAAATGTTTGTTTGTTTTACAATCCTAGGTTTGGGATTTGACTATTTAACTGCTTTGTCATGCATAGCTGTTAAACTATAAAATACTAGTGGTATAATATGTAAAATTATAGCCACAATAGTATCCAGCCTTGTATGATTATGAGTAAATGTGATGAACATGTCAGGCCTATTGCTGGATACCCATTTATAGTCAGAAAGGGTAATTGTTTATATTCGTGTTGAGAAGTTAAATATTCTTTCTGAATGACAAAGATGAGAAAGAGCAGTCAAAAAAAAAAAAAAAAAACAACAAAAAAAAAAAACCTGGATTAGTTGGTTTTAAAGAATCTGTCCAAAGGACAAAGAGAATCCCTTGGGCATCAAAAACTGAACTAGAAACTGGACTTCAGAACTTCTAGAACAGAGACATGTTTATTCATTATCATTTTCTGTTTCTTTTTGTACATGCAAATGATTCTGAGAATGATGCATATATTAACTACGTCATAGGACCGTCTCCAATTACTTGCTATTGAATAACTATGGTACAAAATAGCAGATTATATGCCTGTTTCAGCTTGTTTCCTGAATATGTTTGCACATATTATCATATATGAACTTTCTATCACAAGAGTTATGTTATCTTTGATTATTTAGGAGGAGAAACAGAACAAAGTACTATATCTCAGAGAGTGATGGGAAGGACATGATTTGAATGCAAACTTTCATATTCTGAGGATCAGAAGAGTTGATTCATTAAGACAAGGGGAAACAAAGGATGGGTATTAGTGGCTGAATGGAAGGCTGTTTAAGAGCAAATATTTGACATTCGAGAGACTATGTAAGAAAAAAGGCATAAGGCAAGTGTAGGACCGGAAGGGCTGCCTTGCCCTGGCTGAGACTTTCCCTGTGCTGCTGTTGCCACATAACATCCTTCTGTTTTCTAAGATCAAAACATCCTGATGATGCGCCAGGCAAGGAATTTACACTTGACTGCCCATTGTCCCCCAGTTGAGTTCCTGTTTGTGTTTTTCCTTCCCTGACTTGGTGTATATATTCAACCTGCACAGTAAAAGCTTTGGCATCGTCTCATAACCAGAGCTGTGTCTTCCTTTAATCCCCCAGGTGTAGGCTGGAGCTCTGTACCATGGCAGCGCTGATGCTGTCAGGCAAGGAGACAGAAGAATGTAAGGAAAAAACAGAAGACAGAAAGATTTATAGTACTAAATGACAATCCAACTAAGAGTTCTTTCAGATACACTGAGCTCAGCATCATTTGATAGCAGATACTTAGTGACTCTTCCCTCTGCTAAGATGTTCCTCTACTTGCCTACCCAGAAACTCTCTGAAGCCACAGCATGGAAAGCTCAATTTGGAACATCCTCATTGCTATATATGCAGAGCTCAGGAGCTCAGTGGAGTCAGAAAATTAAGAATGCATTCTTTCCTTGGGCAAAAAATGTCAGAGATACAGTTCTTAGAGCACCTTCAAGGCTCATGAGGGAATGAAAAGGTCTTATTTTTGTAATATTTTCCTTTCATTTTTGTTTAAAGAGATCAATATTAAATGCTCTTTTGTAGTGAGGTATCATCTCATCTGTAATGTGAAATTATTCATGTGTTGAAAAAATAACAAAAGCTAAGACTAACTAGCAAAGACATGTGTCAGAAAGAGAAAAAATAGAGAAAGTCCTAGTTTACTTGGTCCAAATATAACTGAGAGATTTATTGATCTAGAAACACTTGATAGCTTTTTTGGATCGAATGTCTTTCTGCAGTTGAGATGTAACAACTTTCTGAATCATGGAGTCATCTATTCACCCACAGTGGGATCTACATCCAGGACAGATTAGAATGTAAAATTCTCCATTCTTCCATTACTTCCATTAGATCAGAGTTTAATAGTTTTGAAAATAAAAGTAATTATATCACATTTAAACATAACAAATACTTCCAAAATCATATATGTTCATCTCTTGGTATATAAAAACAGATGGACATATGAGGAAAAGCAACACATACTTACCCCCAAGAGAAAAGCCAATGGTGTAAGAGCATTAGCATGCTGCACACTAGTCCTTAAGAGAAAGGGCTTCCTGTAAACTCTACTTAGTATTAAAAAAAAAAAAACCAAACACACTAACTACTTATTAATAATCTAACAAGTATTTAAGGTACTTACTATTATTGAGGTTGAAGGAATAGAAAATTCATTATTGAAAGTTCTTCTTAGCTCATGTACTTTTATATTATAAGTTTATTAAATGAGAATATGAGGACTAATGAAGTTACTCAGTGAGTAGCTCATTCTACCTTGAGTGGTGTCTAGCTTGTTCTCTATGCAAAGTGTCTGTAAAACTGTCACAAGAAAAACGGCCTCTGAACTCTTCAAATTGGACATCCACAAACTGAACTGCCATGAACTCAATTCCTGCCCTAAACTGATTCCCAAATAACTGAGTGAAGTGAACAGAACTCAATTGCTCTCAACTGAACTGACTTCACTCAACTCAGAGAGAGAGAGAGAGGGGAGAGAGAGAGAGAGAGAGAGAGAAGAGAGAGAGAGAGAGAGAGAGAGATCTACATGCCTCTGACACCTGAATGCTGGGATTAAAGGTGTGTAACAGCATGCCTGGACTTGAAATTTTCATTAACTGAAACTTGTTCTATACAAGGCTGACCTTCAACTCAAAGATCTGCTTGCCTCAGTCTCCTGGAATTAAAGGCATATCTTTATTCCAGCTGGATCATACAGACCTAGAAGGTCTTTGGAAGTGATCCCTGGCCAGAACAGCCATGCTAGATTAAAATTCCTCTCTCTCTCTCTCTCTCTCTCTCTCTCTCTCTCTCTCCTCTCTCCTCTCTCTCTCTCTCTCTCTGTCTCTCCCTCTCTGTCTCTGTCTCTCTCTCTTTGTGAATGGAAAAATTCTTCCTAGCCATCAATGAAACCCACACTATATCAATGAGACACACAGTATTTCCTAATGGCGTCCTATTTTCAGAGTGATAGATTTGTAGGGTTCCTCTTTAGGATTCTTGAGTTACCAACAAAGTGCCTTTTTCTTTGTTCTTGAGAGCTGTTGGATGTATGCATAACCCTTTTTCATCTTTCCTCTTATATTTATCCTTTATTCTACTAGGCTAAATCTTATAGTTTCTATGTCTCTGTGTTAGTAAATGTTTTATTAATACTATACATTTCCAATATTATCAACTTATAAAGGCAGCGAAGTTATTTGATTCACAGTTCTAAGGATTCGTTATTGGACACTTCTTGGTCCCGTAGTGGCACAGTACATGAAGACTGGATGGTGAGGCAGAAGAACCCTACTCAGACTCCAGAGAGTCAAAACATAGAGGAAAACAAAACAAACAAAACAAAATATCACACACAATCTTCTAACATAAACGACCTGCAATGATCTCAAACTTCCTAGTTGGTGTTAGTCTCACAGGTTTGCAGCACTTTCCCATGGAGCCAAGCTGAGATCAAGCCTTTAAAACATGGGTCTGTTTGACCAGGTGCATTCCAGGTCTACACTAGAGCCCCTTGCATGGTCTCAGTATAAAAAATATATAATTATTTATATAATATGTATACATATATAAATACATAATTTACAGATATGTATTATAATATATTTAGTATTTATATTATATTTATGTATTTATATATCCTTTCAGGACTCTGTTGTTTAATAAACTCTTATCTGAAACGTTCTCACTGGACAGCAATGCAATTTCTGATTTCTGAGTGCTTGCTGAGTCACAGAATCAGCCCAGCTTATCTGCATGGTACAGTGTGACAACAGTTCCTTCTGCAGCTTTCATACTACCCACCTAGCTCCCTTTCAGCATCCCACAGGGTACCACTGGACTTGTGCAAACTCAGCTCCATCTCATGGAATGTCTAAATGCCCTGTGTAAAACATCAAATCTGTTGCTGTCTGTGGTCATTTCTTTTCACTTTCCTTATGTGTAACTTTATTTTCTGAGGGTCAATATTATTCTTCTCTTGTATAGACCTATAAGGACTAATTCTTTATACTTTGTTTGGTCTATGTCAAAACTGTTTAACTCTGAAGGTTTCTATACATAACAGGTGGCAGAGATGACAACTATTCTGTATTAACAGCAACCCAAACCAAAATGCAGCAGGCAATATCAAGGCAGTGTTATATTGTTCTCTAATTTTTATTATAGTATTTTTTCTTGGAATATTTACATACTTTAATGTATTTTTAGATTGAATGCACCAGCTTTTGTCTCGTGTAAAGTATTTTATTAGGCACAGTTAATAACAAAGACATTCATAAAAGCCAATTAACCTTCTTCTTCTGAAGAGAGAGCAATTCAATTAAACATATTCCTGACAGGCCTTTATCAATAATTCTTTTATTGCTGGGCTTACTAAACCCATTTTATTTCAATGGGTAAAATAATTTATTGATTATATATATATATATATATATATATATATATATATATAGGTATTTCCACAAGAATTTAATCATTTTCTTTACAGAAAATGTTCATTTTTTAGCTCTCAAGTGCTTGTTGGAGCACTTCTGTTCCTATTGAATATCTAAATGAGCCAAAAGGCTGGTCTACCTGATCCAAAGCTATGAAAACATATTGCGTCTAAAACGAAACCTAGGCAGAAAAATATAAATAAAAAGAGAAATGTTCACCCATAATTACTGAATAATAAGTCTTGTTTACACAAAATAATATTCACTATGTTGTAAACATCTCCACAGCAGTCTTTTATTTTTTTTTAAGATTTGTGTATAAGTGTGTGCATGCGAGTGTACATAGCCAACAACCTGTAGCCTTTGGATTATCTTTGATTATTTTTTTGTACACTGGGTCTCCTGTAAATTGAATTCAGGTCATCTGATTTGGTGTCAAATGACTTTACCCTATGAGCCATCTTGCCTGTCTTTAACTACCTGAAAAATGTCAAAACCAGATTCCCAGTCAAATTCTGTGCATGAGAAATCTCAAGTCAACTTAAAACCATTTTTTTCTTATAAATTTTGTAGATTAGATCCTTCAAAATAAATATTTGCCTAAAAAATGATTCCACATAATAAATCAATATGATCAAATAGTTTGATCTTCATCACATCAAGATGCCACTGTTAGCTTTACCTTATAAAGAAAAAATTTTTGATAGAATTTGTACTATTTTATAGAATTCCCTGAGACACTTTCACTTACATTACAGAAAAGCTTGGGTAAAAATGTTTACCCATCAATTTAAGACACTTATGACTATGCCCCTTTAGCATTATAGTCAAAAAGTCTTTTGTTTTCTAAAACCTAAGACTAAAGTAAAAGCAATTTCTATTATTGGAACAGTTTAGTATCACGGGTATTCCATTTCACTTCGTGATGAAATATATCAGTTTTCCTTTGTGCTTTCCTGCCCCAGATGTTGGCTCTTTAAATGCTGTGCTGGTGCTTTTCACTGCTATTAGGTCATAGCTGTCATTAGCTACGAAATACTGGAGAAAAAGTAAAACTTATCAAGGGAGAACTTATGAAAAAGAAGTTACCTGAAAATCTGTCAAAAATATTCTCTTTTGTTCAGGTAGTAGTTCCTAAGAAAACAGACTTCAGGCTCTGAGCGTGAGGAGAGCCAAACACTTTACGACCAGTATGAACATTGCAAAGAGAAGCAAAACACCACAGATGTTTCCAAGTTTGTGTCTGAAAATGTGGAAAGATGAATGATTTATAGATTTTCATTTTTATGATGGGGAGAGTCAAGTCAATTGTGCTGTGAGTAAGTCACAGGATGCTATAACATATGTTGGAAAGCTCAGTGGCCTGGATGCTGAATCGGGATGCTTTGCGTGCACTTCACGGCTACTAGACTTCACTTCCATTCCATACATCCTCACCAATGAATGTAACTTCTACTCTTGTAAAGAGAAATCGGAGGTATGAAAACACTAACTACTTACATATTAAGCAAGAATACAGATATTTCCATACAGAGAAAGTTAAATCTGAAGAACCATTTAATATGGGCTGTTTAAAGTCCTTGCAAGTTAGTTTTTAAGACAAAACCAAAAAAGATACAATGACAATACTTCATATTTTCTCATATTAGAATACTGACAGTTTGAGAAAGCAAAAGACCTACCTGACAATGTAGTTAAAAACTTGTTTTAGATAGACATAATGGCTCTCATTACAGACTAGAAGTGTGTTCCATTATAGAATCATTAGAATATTTAAACTGTTTCTTCCAACGTAACTGAGAAAGTGTTTATTCTCTTCAATACATTTATCTAGCCCTTAGGATTTTATTTTTCTTTCTTTCTATCTTTCTCCAATTATTATTATTATTTATTATTATTATTATTTATTTTTTTATTTTTTTTTTGGTTTTTCAAGACAGGGTTTCTCTGTGTAGCCCTGGCTGTCCTGGAACTCACCCGGCTCCAATTATTATTTGTAAGTGTGCTTTTCTATCTGTTTCTCAACCAACATTTAAAAAAAAATAACATCACCTAAGCCTTTATTAAATCAAATCATTTCTTCTGAGCAGTAATCAAAATGTACCCTTCTAGAATAGCAATAGAATAGTCAGAGAATAACAATCTTCCTTGAATATTACCCAGCAGTAAACATTACCCAAATATAGAATAATTGTGTGATATAGCTAATTATTTGAGTTGTAATGTGTTCAGCCAGTGAAGTGTATACACAGTAAATTTTTGAAGTTTTTACTTGCTTCACAGAACTCCTTACATTTTCTTCTATGTTAAAAGTCACCTGTATTGAACTCCAAGGAGAGATTCAAGTACCACAAAGTGTTTTAAAAGTGACTTGTTAGTTCATTATCAAAGAATTTGAAGTGGTAACTAGGTAACTCAAAAAATAAATAAAAGCATACGATGTCAGAAATTTGTCATTTCTGCAAGTAGCACCTCATTTGCACTGAAAAAGAAAACTCAAATACTGAATATATATTTTTGCCTATTAATTCATTCATAACTCTTTTGACAGTGCTAAGAATATATAAGAAAAGATGTTTACAATTATCAGTGGGTTTTGAATGTAATTCCTTTCTTTCTTAAAATTATTATTAAAGTCATATCTTACAATATTGATACTTGTTGAGTAGATATATTGATGTGGAAATTAGAGAGGCAAACAGAAAAAAGAGAGAGGAAGCAAGAAACTATAATGTTGTGCATTTAATTAAAATTAAATTAGGTTGTGAGAATAAAATTGCAGATTCTTAAATATTTCCATAAACTACAGGTCTGATCTGTTGACTTGTTTTATGACTTCAGGATAAAGATAATTTTCCCCCACTCTCACTCAGTTATTCTAGTTTGAGAGTGGGCATTTGTTTTATACCTGAATCTGTGATTCATGTTCCTGTGTCTTCATAAGCATGCCATGACTCATGCCCATACTACCTTAACATTTTCATTATGTATTGGGAATTGTAATAATGGGATTTCAGATTGTTATTTCAAAACTTTCAAATATCCAAGATTTCCTCTATTAATTTGCCAATATTGTTCAAAATGAGAATATATTTTTGTTTTTGATTCTGTTGTTCTTTTCACTTCTCTTTAGTACATTATCTATGACTCAGATAGATGCAAAAACAATTTATTGAAGGAAACAACATAGAAAGGGATGTCTTAAAGAGTCTTTAAAACATCAGTATTGAAAAGTAAATCCACTAAGGGATGATAGATCATAAGATGTCTGCCCTTCTAGAAGGATTTTTGACATTGCTACAGGAAGAAGTTGACTATCATGGAGAACAACTCCTGATAAAAGAATGACCTGGCCTCTTTTCCTCTCAAGCCCTTGCTCTCCTCCACTTCTCTTTTCTCTCTTTCTAGATTCTTTCCAGTTCTTTTTCTTCCCCCTAAGAGTCTATGCAGGCATAGACTCCTGCTAGCGGTAATCATCTTAAACTTGGACTTCCCCCCAAAAAAAAAATAAAAACAATATCTGCTCTTTCTTTCCGAATATTACTCAACTTTTGTTTTTCTTTAATTATAGCACAAAACAGACCAAAACATTAAAGAAAGATTATTCCCTATAAAAACATTAAATACATGAATAATATATCCGTTTCAAAAATGTTACCAATATTATTAAGCTATAATTTTAAATGTATTTTATTTTTTCCATGAAAAGTAAATAGCAAGATATGCAAAGTATTGACAACAATCCAGTTTCTTTTAAATTTTTTTTTAAATAAATCTCACTGCCTTCTATAAACAACAGAATAAACATCATAGGTTCAAAATATTTGATAGATTTACACATGAGCCCTTGATATATACCTATGTTTTAACATGCTATTACTCAGTTTATAGATAAATCATTATAAATTTTTGCAACACATTTTGGACAAATTCTCCACTTTATAGAAATTTCAACCCAAGTAATGAACACATTCCTCTTATTTGATACTTATTATCATTTCATATTTCTTCCCCTAATTCCTTCTGGATTCATCTTTATCTCTAATAAAAATATGTTGTATGATATTCTCATATTAATAAAAATAACAAATATATTATGAGCTTTTAAGAGGGTATTAAGTAGGATTTCCTATTAAATAATACTTACATTTTTCATAAAATATTTTATACCTTCTTATAGGTAAACAATTTGACATTTGTAGATGGTCCCAAGATCATCAAACTTCTGTATAGGAAGTTTACCTTAGTGGAAAATATAGGTAGATGTCAACATACATAGATGCTATTTGTAGATGCATATAAAGTTCATTTTCTATAAAGTTCTTTAAAATACTCATCAATGATACTTCTTATTTATTTAGGATGAAGTATAGTCCAGACTGATCCAGAGGCTACCTGTGAGATAGAAAGACCTACACACAAAATCCTTCTGCCTCCACTTTCAAAGTGCTGAGTTACAAGTATATGTGACCATATCTTACCTTTGATGTGACTTTTACTTCTTTTATTGAAGGAAATATAATATGTTCTGATTACAGCTTCCTTCCCCTCCACACTTCTCCCAATTTCTACCCAGGTCCCTTCCTATCAAATCCATTTAATTTCTCTCTTAATGAGATATTTAAATGAAATTTTATAGTACAGTAATGCATAAATTTTTTTCTTTCCTCTTGTAGGACAGCCTCACCAATATAAATATATATAACACAGAAATATTCCTTTATAAAATACATTACTTTATAAAGTGTTTCATGTAAAACTACAGTTCATTTTCTTCAAAATTTGTAGTCTTAAAGACATTTTACATGTAGTTTTGACATATCACATTATGTGAAATTCACAATTACAAATCATTCCTGGAGGGGCTAAACTGGACTTTATAAGAGAACGCATTTCATCCTCATACACCTTCTAATGAACATGTTCATTCTTGGTTATATTCTTTGTTTTTCTTCATGGTGTTTCAAATCAAATTTGGGACTTGTACTCAAAAATGCTACTGAGATATGACTCAAGCCCCTGTTTTAAAAAAAAAAAAAAAAAAAAAAAAAAACTAGTCTTTCTTGAAATAAAAATATCTAGTTAGAGATATTCCCTTAATAATAAGAATAGATGGATAATGCTATGATGGGACATCCCTAGATGACTAGTTTTTCTTTCTTTCTTTCTTTCTTTTTCTTTCTTTCTTTTCTTTTCTTTTCTTCTTTCTTTCTTTTCTTTCTTTCTTTTTTCTTCTTTGTTCTTGATGGTTTGATTTGTTCTGTTTTTAGCTTCCTCAAAGATCTCTGATAGTTGATCAAACAATTGGCATGAAATACTGAATTGTCGGAATCCATGCATCACTTTTGTTCCCACAAGATTCCCACCTTAAGCTCTGAAAGCATCTACAGACTGGCAACAGTCTGTGAGTAATGTCTACATTCCCTCACTGGCTTTTCTGAATTCTACCCAAGAAATCTGTAGAAAAGATTTCCAGTATATCGCATAATATGTACGTTTTGTTTTCCTGCGATGAAATCTCTCACAAGAAACAATTTCAGGTAACGTTTATAGTGACTTTCAGTTTGAAGCTGATGCCAGTGGGGAAGCTATGGTTGCAGTAGTAGTGGCTAATATGATAGTTTGCATTAGCGAACAGAAAGCAGGGAGAGAAGAAGAAATGGGATAAAGCCATGGAACCTCATGGCTTTTCTCCGAGTGAATCATTTGCAACAGTGAGTCTCTAAAACCTTTTATTTTAGTTAAATTATTTATTTACATTACATCCTGATCACAGTTTCCTCCGCTCTTACGAGTCCCTCCCATTCACCTCACTTCTCTCCATCCATTCCTCCACCTTTCCTTCAGAAAAGGAGATGACTCCCAGGGATATGAACCAGCCTTGGCATATCAAGTTTCAGTAAGACTAGGTGCATCTTATACCACTGAAGCTAGACAAGGTAGCCCAGTTAGGGGAAAGAGATCCAAAGACAGGCAATGCAGTAGGAGACAACCCCTACTCCCGCTTTAGGAGTCCTACATAAAGACCCATCTCTACAACTGTTACATATAGGCAGAAGGCCTATGTTTGACCCATGCATGCTCTCCAGTTGATGACTTAATTTCTAGGAGACTCTATGAAGCCAGGTTAGTTGATTCTGTAGGTTCAAAAAATTCTATAGATTAGTTGATTCTATAGGTTCACAAAATTCCTTAAGCTCTGTCTAATGACTGACTGTGGGTCTCTGCATCAGTTTCCACCAGTTGTTGGATGAACCCTCACATGACGACAGTAATACTAGGGTCCCTGTCTGCAAATAAGGTGAAATAACTCTGAAAGTGTCAGGGCTCCCTGTCATGGGATGCATCTCAAGCTGGGCTAGTCATTGGTTGGGCATTTATACACAAAAGGCTATATTTCTTTGTTTAATTAATTAGTTTATTTATTTGTGTCTCATTAGACTTTCCCATTACTCCTGGTCTCCCTTCCACAGTTGTTTACCTCATTCTTCTTCCCCAATACCTCACAGAGGGTGCTCCCCCACTCCAGCCATTCCCCTTCCCTGGGGCCTCATACCATACATAAGGGCATGTACTCCACTATGTTCATATCACCCTGATTTGCAATAGCCAGAAACTGGAAACAACAAAGATGTCCCTGAACTGAAGAATGGATATAGAAAGTATGGTCCATTTACACAATGGAATACTATTCAGCTATTAAAAACAGGAACATCATGAATTTTGCAGGCAAACGGATGGAACCAGAAAATATCATACTGAGTGAGGCAACCCAGACCCAAAAAAGACATGCTCACTGACAAGTGGATGTTAGCCAAAAAGTACAGAATACCTATGATATAAACCAAAGACCGTGTAAATTTAAGTCCTAGAAATTACCACTATTTAGTTGTTACATTCTTCAGAAGGATTCAGAAGTGCCACTACTTTTGTTCAGCTTGCAGTAACAACATCAAAGAGGACTTACTGTGGATAACAATGTAGTGTTTCAGGCAGCCTTAGTGTTTAGGTAGAGAAAAATGATAAAAATAAATAGATAAAATGTACATCCTAAGATTTATTATGGTTGTAAGAAAAATGTAAAGCCCTGAAAAACTTATCTTACAAATCTGTACACATACACATAGGTACAAATATTCATCTGATAAGTATTCAACAGACAGAATTTTTTTTTTAGAAATAAGAAGTATTTTTAAGTTTTATTTATATTCCCTTGCAGTGCTTAGCCTCCCAGCCTAATCGAGAATTCAGATCACCAGTCAGAGAGGGTTCTGGGTAGCCTCTCTCTGCCTGGTCTAGGGGCGGAAGTCCCCTCTTTTAGGTTGGGTGGAGATGGGTTTGAGGAACACCCTGGATAAAGTAACAACCTCATCTTGAGTCTCGTGGTCCTCCATAGCTAACTTATGATAATGTATCTGAATAGGTTTTGCTACCAAATTATCTATCTGTTGTATCACAAAGTTAGTCAGCCTTTTTAAGGTGCGGGACCAAAAGAATCAGCAAAAATAACCCAATTAATGGTCCCAAGATGGAGGAAGTGGGGTTGACAACCATGGAGAGGTTGAAAAACAGTCCTTTTACGAGCTCTCATCTTTCTCTTTCTCTCTATGGCTTTTCTCTGGGCCTTCTCTGACCTTTTTCATGTTCTCTTTAACCATCCCTGTTTTGTCTATGTAAGGGCAACATTCTTCTTTAAGGGCTGTATACAGTCAAGAGCTGTAACAGTCTTTCTATTGTAGAAGAGTAAATCAAGTCTGATAAAGTCCTTTGCAGTTTTTTGGAGATCATTTCAGACATCGAAACGAGGGATTTCTTCAGATTAGTGATGTCAATCTCTAGCTGTTTGGTGTCCTTGTCAATGGCCCATCAAAGGTCTGAGTATATCTATCTGGGTTCCCTGAGGGACAAGCCTGACTGCATAGGGGTTGATGTCAAAAGTATCCCCTCTCCAGGAAAAAGACATCAGGATGGGTATGGCCCTCATGCCTCACTGGACAACTACAGGAGGACCGGAGCCATTACAAGGTCCCCTTCAATTATTGGAGGTCGGGCCTCTATCCCCGCCTTCGCAAGAATAGAATCACCAAGGCCCTTCTATACTTAGAGAAGGGAGGAGATGTCAGGAGCAGCCCTACATGTACACTAAAGGCCTAAAATCAGCCATAGGCCTAAAGTCAGCAATAGGCCTGACATACATACATGGTAACACAAAGTCTTGGGTCTCTGTAGAAAAATACTGAAAACAGAAGGCTATAAGCTATTGTAAACAGGCAGCTTCTCTGGAAATTTACCAGACCTAGTAGTCATAGGTCTTATAAATAGGCAGCCTCGGTGGACAGTACCAACTTAGATAAGGACAAGTGAATCATAGGCAGAGCCATAGTGACCTGTCCCCTGAACCTACACCCAGCTGATACCCTGTTCTGAAAGGTATCTGTACTCCCCCTGAATACCTATGCTCCGGTGCCATTCCCTTCCCCACATCCTGCCTTTTTGTGTTTATAAACCTCTGTGTAAATAAGTAAATTATGATGTGATTTAAATAACTGAATAAATAAAATTAAAAAAAAAGAAATAAGAAGTATTTAACGAAATTTCCATCTTAGGTAACAAATGCAAGCACTATTGCATAGTGAACATAGGAATCTGACTTCATTTATTCTGTCTGAAATGTAGGTTTCTGTATGTATAAAAAGGAGCAATAATCTACTAATTTATCAAAAGGAAAGTCCTAAAGATTAGTTGAATTAATGTATGAAAAAAATCTTTGGTTAACCCAAATTTCAATTAAAAAGCATGCTTCTGTAAGCACAGTTACAACAGTAAGAGACAGAGAAACTTAAAAAAAAATAAATACAACTCTGTGTTGTTTGATTCTTCCTGACTCTAACAACCTGTCAACAAGAGTCCTTGTGTCATATGTGACACCCTCCCTTCAGCACGAAAGGCATTTTTCACATAGTAAAAACACACTAGCATATTAACTTTTTTCATATACTTTTGAACACCCATAGGTGATAGTTCTTTCCCTTCGAATTTGATTTCTGTACATAAAAGAAAATTTGTACCAAAAGGCAAAGGCTGTAAGAGAATGAAATGTTTCCTAATGAAACAGAAATGGAAAGATCAGATGAAGGATCTCTACCAAATAAGGCTTGGCTATGTCCCAGGAAATTTGCCACTCATGGGGAAGCCGTGTGTGTAGCAGATACTCCTATAAATTCCATAAAATAGACTTTGACTTTGGAAATTCTCAAAATGACTGAACATTGGATAAGTCATAAATATCATTATTTACTGAGTGAAAACTATTTAACTTTTATTAATTAGTTTTTGTTATTATTATTGTATTCCTGTCTTATTGTAATAATTAGACAAAGTATTTAATTTAGTAATATACAAATAACATAAGATAATGTCTATATATCAATACAAAATGGCATTAGGTGTAAAATAACAAAGGACAATATTCTCCATATTTTTTCATATTTTATGACTTTTTAAATTTTCACTGAAAAGACCAATTTCATAAAGTATGTTAGTTGGAAATCTTGAGAAGTATGGCAAGCTACAAATTCATGAAAGAATTGGAGTTGGAATCTGGAGTATGAAGACAACACAGAGCCAAAATCTATACTTCAAAGAGACCATTGTCTTTTCTCTAAAGTGATTGAGGTAGTCATGAACGTGTTCTATAAACTAATCTACTTGTGCAAAGTCTACTGATTTAAAGTAATCCACCTCAAAAATGTCTCCCTTACAGGCACTTATAAATTCATGCTTAAGCAAACAACTAGCTCTTTAACTCTGTTGAAACATAAAACTAGCAACTGAAGTAGGAAGATTTTATTACATATGAAATGTTTTCCATAAACCTGATAGATGTTTACTATTATATCATTTTATAATAAAAATGTATCAAAAATATAATATTTTCAGAGAAAAAAATAATACAAATGAGAATTAATATCAATAAGGATTAGAAATTATTTATTGGAGATGGGAACTATATTTATGATGTATAAGAAAGTAATGAAAATAAAATGCTAAACAATAACAGATTTGCTTAAAATGAACTAATGCTTTTTGAAAACAGATTTCTCCCAAAGATCCACATTTTGCAGTTACATGACTAAACATTTAACAACCCTAATCATCAGAACCATGCATATTGAAACCACAGAGAAATATCACTCTATAGTAAAAATATTGATCACTCAAAAATGCTACAGAGAAACTCAGAAATATAAAAATTGTTATATACCTTTGTGGGAATCTGAATTAGAGTACAGTTATTATGGAAAAAAGAATGATTGCTCATCACAAACTTGAAATAGAATGACTTTCAGATCTAGAAATTATGACTGGATGTTTGTCCAAAGCATGTTCAAAGACTATCAGAGTATGAAGGATGAATCTGTCCTGTTTATGTCAGCACTGAATACACTTATGTAGATATGAAGCCTATATGTTTATGTGACACAATGAAGGGATAAGAGCAAACATGATTTGTTTACATGATGGGATATTACTCATCCAAAGAATAATTTTGTAACCAAATGTCCTACTTGAAAATCATTTTGAGAAGGAAAACTAGGCCTACGTAGAAAATAAACATTCTGTTTGCTCTCCATATCGAGAAGATAGCTGGAAGAAAAGATATGGTTATTCCCAAAATGGAAAAATGATGAAGGTGGATGTAATTAATATACTAATATGACTGATCTGCTCATTAAGTGTACCAGAATGCCACATTAAACCTTGAAAGCATGTACAGTTTGTGCTTCTCATCAGAGATTTATGCCATGACTTCTGGCAGCACTTCTTGGTTCATTAATACTAAAGAATAAATAAAACTGTCATTTAAAAATTATAGATATTGCCATTTATAAATACATTCATCTCAAGAATGAAGATGTTAAGAGCTTGTAAACCAGGAGATGGGTATTAGCTTGCAGTAGTGGTGTATGAATATTGAACCCAGGGGAAGGGGCAATTTTAGACAATACATGATTATAATCAAAGGATTTTGTCACAGATAATCTTATGATCAGAAAATGCAGAAAAAATATATCTTACTATGGAGGATATGACCAGCACTGCTCAGGAGAAACAACAATAGATATTGTAGCATTTCAGTTAAACATTACCATTTTGTAAACCTTACAAAAATAATTTGGAAAATTTTAACAATCTTTTCTACAATAAGTTTGCTTTTGCTCAAAGCTTCATGTAAAAAAAAAATTAATGCAGAAAAAAATCATCTTGGATCACACTTTTGGGGATTTCAGATCGTCATGCTTTGGAGCATGAAATTTTAAAGAGCGATATGAATATAACCTGCTCCTAATGGCAGCAGCATCAATGAGATAGTGCAGCTTCTACATTCATTATCAAATAAAACACAAAGAAACCCATAAACAAACAAAAAAACAACAAAAAAAAAACCTCAAAAACAGGATCCAGAGTTTTGGGATATGAACCACAATCTCTGGAGCTAGGCAGCTAGGCTGTACAACCTTAAACCACTCTCCAGCAATTCTCTGGTTCTGAATACATGAAATATTCAGTCTATTTTCCTCCTTAGAGCTGTGCCTACTACTTTGCATAAGGCATGTGCCATAACACAAAAAACTCAAGTTCACCTAAAATATAAAGATATTAAGATAATATAAATCAGTGCACTGGAAAATGGATGCTTAAATCAATCGTTGTGAGTTTTCATAGTTGTTTGTTTGTTTCATGTCTTTGGCTTACAGATAAAATTAATATTCATATTAGCAGCATAAAGATTGAATTAAATAAGAAGAGACCTACTGTTGGTTGATACCCACACACTAATTGATAAACATAAAATGACCTTTCAAATAAATATCTGCTGATTTATTCAAATAAATTGCTGAATGAGCAATTATTTAACTGATCAACAAACTAACCAGTACTGACCAACAAAGTAAACAGGAATCTAGCTAAAGAACTAACCAGTCCATCAACCAGCCGCTAATTATGAAAAAAATAATAATAATTGTGTTTGAAAGACTGAACCAAATCAAATGAGAAAGATCTGACACTAGACTTCATTATATTTTCAGAATATATAAACTTATTTCATTATATTTTCCCTTCATATGAGAGATAATGGTTAGATATATCATGTTTAATTTATTATACTCTTTAAAATATCATTAAATTATTTCATTT